>DWLO01000714.1:0-18225 GCA_018245335.1 Dalla quadristriga | reverse complement strand
ACTATTGCAAACCACTTTGTGTTCCTCTTAAATAACTATGAGCTTAAGAATCAGGAGGTAAACGGACTTAACATTTTTTTAACTTAAGATAAAAAAAAGGGAGAAAAAATTCAAGCAACCGGCATTATGTTTTAAACTAAGAATATATTCTTAGGTTTTAAATAATATAATGCGGATTTTTCTGGAAAAAGTAACAGTTACGTTCAGTAAATAATATAATTTGGTATGATTTTTACTTTGACTAAAAATTACAGTGAAGGTAAGGTAAGTTTACTTGTACGTTTGTGTCATTTTGAACAAAATGTCTCACCTAATAATCTTCCGCACGATTTTGGTCACAAATCAATTAATGCACGTCAAAGTTAACATAAAATTATTAAGTACTACCCTTTATACGTTGTAAGTAATAACTTCCACGGCAATAATTCTTATCCTCCACCACTGAGACTATAACTTCAACCACCTAGTACCTGTCCTATCTGTGTCTTTGTTACATTAATGAAAGCTTCAGTTCGGTGAAACGGCTGTTCCTTTAAGGAGTTCTTGAGATAGGCAAGAAAGGAGGTAGACGCCTAAAAGCTGAATAAAATCAGGTCGAGCGCGATCCTTTCATCAGTAGCCATTGATTGTGATTCTAAGATACCGAACGTTCATTGATAAGGTATCTATAGTTTCAAATTTACTTTGCTGACACTAATTTATAGGTTTAAGTCGAATTTCAAAGATTTTTAAAGTTTTATAGTTTTTAGTTTCTAATAATGAACAAATTGTTTGCTTTGATTTCCTACGGGAAGATTTAAGAAAACTACAAGAGACACACAAATATACCTTTATTTACAAAATACACACGCGTCTTTCAGAGAGCAATACATTTTTGTATGGTTGTTGCGATAACGACATAATGCTCCATAGCGGACTGTACACGACGCGGGGCTAAGTTTATTATGAACCTTATGTCGATGATATAAAGCTCAGGTGAAGCGCCTTCGTGGATGAAAACGAATATTGCTACGACAGACGGTGGGATGACATTTTATTGGACTGACGCTCGCATGGGAAAATATTGTTTTGTGATACTGTGTTCCGAAACAGAAGCATCTCTTAATCGTCGTTTTGTTTTGGTAACGTTAATGAAACCGGCTCAAAGCACCCGTAGCTTTGTGGAAACTTCGTAAACGATAATTTTGCACTTTTGGCAACCGCGTTTACAAAATGGAAAATATTATTTATATCGGGTTAATCTTAATCCATCAATAAAGCTAAACAAGATGGGACGCGGGCGGACATTGGATGCTGGCATTTTTTAGTAATTTACGTGCTTCAGAAGGCATGGCACGTTATGTAATCGGTTTTTACTTTATCCGTATAGAAGCAGCCAGGTAGGCCGCTAATGGGTCAAGCAAAGTCAAGTCAAGTCAAAGCAAGAATCAGTATTACCAAGGTTTGATCGGGGAATACCTCTACCAAACCTACGTATCACTTGTATTACATAATTTGTGTCGTAAAAAATAAAATAAGGTTCCATCAAACATCAACATTGTCTTTTGTAAAAAGTTTGTCTCTCTGACTGTAATTACTTTTCAAATGTATTCAGGTGGACTGACAACCTGAAGAAGACAGCGGGAAGCCGCACTTAAGGCTTATAGACAAATTTAGAGCTTGTTTTTTTCTGCAATCTTAATTTGTTTTTTTAATTTATTAAAAGCACCTTCTAATATTTAAGAAATACCCCGCCAAACTACAACGCAGTTTGTAATCGTTGAGATTTCACTAGTGTTGTTTGCATACTAACTATTCTAATCTATTTTATTATAATACAAAAAAATCTAAAAATTCTTCATTCCCGAATCTATAATGTTCTCAGGAAAAGTGTTTTTGCTATTAGGTTTTTTATTTCTTTTCTAATAAAAATACAATTTCAACATTACTCACATACATTTTATTGCCTTCGCTACCTACTGGAGAAATTTCCAGTTATTTACAGTGCTTATTATTTTATGACTGGTTATTTTCTGTCATAAAATCCCACTTAGATATACTTGCAGTGTGTGTTGGAAATGATTGTTTTGGTTATGATGAATAAGTATTACAATTTTTAAAAAGATCGTCCTGATCTCGTGAAGTGATCTTTCTTTGCTTAACAAATTGCTGGAACGGTACAACATAATTATATCAAGTTCCACAATAAATATATTAAAGTGTGCATTAAAGTTTTATGATTGACCGCCTGCCTGCCGCCTACCCTCTTTAGAAAAATTTTGCCTGAACATGAAGAACAATGGATTCGTCAATTCCCTTCGAAATATTATTTAATTTTATAACGATCAGCTGGTAGCCATCTAGTGAAATTGGCACATTTCCATGTGGTTATAACATTCTTTTATTGCTTTACATACAGCATAGATCTATATTTTTGCAATCAAAGATTTCCTTTGCCAATAATTAGGGAACCATCGAACATTAATTAACATCGCAATTCTCAGGCGAGATGCGAATCGAGGATAACACTTTGAACCTTGGCACAAAAACTGTTTCGTTAATTGAGGGCATTGAGTCACGAATACACAGCATGTCGTGGTCGCGTTAAGGAAAACTGCCGAATATTTCGAGCCGTGGTTTGTTTTACTTCCTTTTATGGCTACTTTTGTTTATTAATTTATAACGCAAAACGACCAGGGTGGAAATGGAAATTTGATACGTTTTCGTATGTTACTAGTTTTGTTGTAACATAAGAAACTTAGGTTATTTGAAAAAGCTGGAAAAATACAATTAAGTAATCAAAATATTACATTCATAACCCGCATTTCCACCAACCCTCAGTAAAGTAGACTAGTCGAGAATCTAACTTCTTCCTAAATTTTAAGGCTGTTTTAGATGTTGGGGGATATTAGATT
This sequence comes from Dalla quadristriga, assembly GCA_018245335.1. Taxonomy (NCBI): domain Eukaryota; kingdom Metazoa; phylum Arthropoda; class Insecta; order Lepidoptera; family Hesperiidae; genus Dalla; species Dalla quadristriga. The sequence goes on along the minus strand of DWLO01000714.1, from coordinate 15,331 downwards.
AGCTAAAAGAAATTTACATGAAGAGGGAACATAAAAAAAACTAAACTTAGTAAACCAATACCCACTCAACAATGGTTGAAATTACATATTTTGAACATGCAAATCTGTTTTAATCACTAATTTTGAACAAATTCTCTCATTTTCATAGAAGGTAGTAAGAAAACCTTTTCAAAATACAACACAAATATCCCTAATAATACAGTCATACAGGTCTAATCGCCCGTAAAACTGTCGTAAAGTTACACAGTTGCCTTAGTTACATTCTTGAGCTTTTTCGTAGGGGTTTAGTGCGAGGTTAATGACCGTACCATTTTGTGTGTCTCATTTTCTCATGAACGCGGACTTTTCCCATGTTTATCATTAAACAGTGTTAAACTATCTTAAAAGTTTGGAGCTATAAATAGAATGTTTCTACCTCCTTGGAATGAACACATTATAAATGACATAAATAATAACTTTTGAATCAGTTAAATAATATTAATTATATACCACCGTCAGTTTAAACTTGTTTAAATTTTTATTATTAGTTGGACCTTTATTTGGTGGTCTTTATCTTAGTATTAAATTGATACTTATAATAATAATTGTGAAGTATCCTGCATGCTTGTGAAGGCAATCTAATGTTAAGTCTAACTTCCTGCTTTTGGACAGCATGATGGAATATGGCTTGAACGCTTCCCTTTCTGAGCGAAAAATAAATGTCTTCCAGCTGTGCGACTTCGATGTATTGATGATGATACCTTACCAAATTTTCATCTTGAATTGATTAACTGAGTAACTAAGTTAAAGGTTTTGGTTCCCAGGGGAGAGTTTTGTTTATTCATTTAATTATTTCAGGACACCCAAACAGACCCAACTAAATGTTATTTGTGGCATGTGTGTATCCGTGTATGATTGTGAACGGGCCCTTGCTTCTGGGAATCCTAGTTTAACCCGGATAGTTTTTAAAGTTACCTTGATTCAAGCGACCAATTCAATTAACATTATATGATTGAAACAGCTCATAGCTCTACAGCTTTTGTCAAATGAGAGATGCATGATGACCTTTTCAAATGTAAATATTTTCAAGTGCGTGCGTCGTGCTTTAGAGGGCACATGAACAGTATATTCACATAAAAAGCGACGACGAACTGATTTAGGCGTAATAATACCAAAATCGAGCACACGTAACAATTTCATTAATCCAAGTAAAAGTCTACTGCTAGGCCTATGTCCTAGGTCCTATGAACCTGCCCTAATTAACGCCGCTCCGCCCGGTCCTGAGCTCTTGGAATTGATATAACGTCCCGTTGTCTGACACCTTTCTGAAGTTAGATAGGGTTCGTCCTTTTGTCGTGTACTCGGACCGGCATTGTAGCACCATTGTATACACACTTCTGCACCTCGATATATATAATAGTGAATCTGGTACCGCTGCAGGGAATCCAGTGCCACCCAGGTCTCGATATAATCGAAGGCTCAAGTAACAAGTACTATCTACCGCTACGAAAACTCGAGCCAAGCTTTATCGTTGCAGATAACCTTGTGTCCGTGTTCGTATGCATCCATTAAAAGTTTGACTCCTATCCCGCCCTGCGCCAAGCCACTCGGTGCAAATCGTTGAAACTTTTAGTTACCGTCGCTCGTTGTCTCCTGATTACAGTTTACAACTACCATGACCTCATCATTTTCTTTTATATGAGTTTTAAATGCGCACAACGTTCATCGTAGGTACAGGGTATGCTACTGTTCGATCGTCCTATGATCGGGCTTGCAGTGGTCTCGTGTACCTACTGCCTCCAATGGAGTCCTGCTATAAAATAAATTTATTTTAAAACAGACATTGCCTGTGATTCCATTTGCAGAAAAATGGTTTTGCCTTTAAAAAAAATCTTTATCGTGCATTTTTCATTTTATAAGTCATTAGTTACAAATCACGGCGATCCATTACTGCGTAAAAGAAGGACGAATCAACATACAATCATACCAATAATTCTTTCGCATTACCGATATTAGTAGAATTTTAACCGAAACTTATTATAGCAGATTGTGAAGATTTTTGACATTTTGTCATATTTGCTCATGCAAATCTTACTCACTCATGAGAGTGTTCCATATAAAGTAATAAAATTATATTTTTTTTACTATTCCATTCGACTAGTTTTGATGTTCGTATCAATTCATTGTATAGAATTGATAAAAGAGAAGAGCGGGACATCCTGGCACAGGTAATATATTTACTTTAAAGGATGTTCCAACAACGAAACAATCAACTGTGTTGTTACCCTTTTTAATGAAAAACTATTTTTTTTCGTAGATTATCTGGACACTAGTTGGTCAAATTTAATAAACCTTTATTTACGTTAGGTATTTAATTAACATTTTAAAATGTTTTTCATGTCGGGGATAGAAGTTCGAAACCATTGTAGGGATACGATAATAAAACTGCGTATTGGTGCTGAAAACAGTCGAAGCTTTAATTCGTAACTGCTGTTCCGATCAATACAAATGCGTATAATGGCTTGTAATGGAGATATTCATTGAAATGATAGGACGGAGGTTCAATACTGTATGCACTTTGAAATGGCTATGAATTTAATGATATAAGATTTTTTGGAAAACATGTCCTATTACATTTAACAACGAAGACGTAACAAGACAACTTAAGGAATAATATCTATGGGACTCCGACGTAAAAAGATAGGTGATATTACATTCTTTCTGGTACATATCTGGTGAGCTCTCAAGTTTGTAGACTTCCTTACTATGTTTTTTTACCGTTAGAGCATTTGATATCAAAAATAATTACTTCTAAAAGTCAGTTAACCACTCTGCTACAGATGGATTTTAAAACTGGACTAATATAAATTATTCCAAATGAATATTTGTTGTAATACTAGAATCCCAGCAGTACATATAATGTGGCATTATAATATAATATATAGTTGATAATGTGTATAATTGAAAGTTACAAAAAGAAGACGAAGAAAATAAGTTCTGTAACTATATAAAATCTGTAATAAGCATGAACAATATAAGCTTCATGGTACAAAGCATGTCGCATCTGCATGGAAACTGCTTCATAATCAGATGAGCACTTCTTAGTAGGTACTATGAATTAATTGGGACCTCATTAACCTAGATAAGCTATCGTCAATTCCAAGATCACTATTAACTAGCAACTATTAATGAGATTAGGTATTAAAGTATGTTTATATCTTGCGTTTTCTAGTGCAGTGTCCCAAAATATATTAAATTGGGTTATGTTAATATATTTTGGGCCATTTTGAAGGGCTGTAATAACAATCCCATTGGGATTCGCATCATGAATTCGGTTTTACGGAAAAAAATCACCACTTGCAAGCCTGAGCTTCACGATATTTTTCATTATGTTCTGCCGCATTGCATTAAGTTTGCCACACTGGGGCAGCGTGATACTCTATATTCTTAACACTTCTCATTCGGACAGGAGATCCGGTACCAGCTGTGAGGGTTAGTTTGAATTTGGTATGTACCGACGGTATGTAGCGCTCATAGCATCTTGAGTTGTGAACCTTAACCGATTGATAACGTTAAGTAGGTACGTCACGAGCGATCAAGAGTTGTATCGGTGACCGCTAGTGCTAAAATGTAATGAGCATTTCCCTGCTTTGGACGGCACGTTAATGAATCCCCCCCGATTGTTAACGTTACATACAGTCGTTAACTCTTATCGGAACTTTGGGGAGCTAAGAACTTCCGGCGCCCACCGGCCGGGTTACCCACATCTTCTGTGCAAATCCGAACTGGAGCAGATTCGTGGTGGAGTATTATCCAGGGCTCCTCAGTCGCAAAGAGACAAAACGCTTTGCAATGAGCCAATAATTGATTAAAGCCGTGTTATGTATGGCATGATTAATGCATTGGCAATGTTTCGCGTTTGGAGGTAATTAACGTGAGTAGAGCAAAATAGTTCAACGAATAAATCAACTACCTCGATTCTGGTAACTCACATTATACTACAAATCAAATTGTAACACAAAGCAACTATGTCTGACAGAGGGATTAGGTTAAGCATGACTAGCTATCTGAACGAACCCAGCGAAATACATTTCGAGAACTTTACATTAAACAGGGGTTTGATTGTGTAACTGAAGACGAGACTATTGGTATCGCCTTGGTGTAATTTCTCATGCAAATTTGTACTTAAAAGAGGCTGACCGACGTCCTTAAAGTTCAAATTTGCACGAAAAATCAGATGAATGCGATACGAGGCGCATCGGTGATTACGAGAGAGTTGCACAATCAGCCTGCAGGTCTAGGGTTCGTCATTTTTTTTTAATGTAGTACCTAAACATGCTGTCCACGCTTACTATTTGGGTATCCAATCAATGTTATCAATTTAGGTACTAACTTAATATCAACCAAATCAATGGAAGTCAGCTAGGTTTAAACTACTTTTCAACAATCCGTGAGCAAACTGCGTGACGGTGTATAATTTCATGCTCACAGCACCTTCCTTTCCTCCCGCACAGAAAACATACTCTTTGCAGTAATAAACCTGTTCAGGGCTGCAGTGGCTATTTCAAACGATATAGGGGTCTGCCCGATCGCTTTTTCGTTATCATAAAAAACCAGAACAAAGGCATTTACTAAATCGCTGTTTCCTATAAATCACGTGTTGTAGGTCATCAAGGAATGTTTTTTATGCCGCATGTGTCGCGTAACGTACAGTCTTCTGTTTTACACTAGCGATATGAAACGTTTTGCCGTTATTGAAAAGCAGGAGGTTACTTCAAAGTGCCGGCGATGCCCGCCTGCCAACGAAAGATAGCAGTCAGCAATCTGTCGACTTCGTTAGGTTGTAGTTGAAATGGACAGGTCAGCGGTTCGGTCTATAGTGAATTCAGAACGCGTACTGTCGTATAAAACAAGATCATATCGCTTAACTGTCATTGGATCAATAAAGTTCTTTCTTACTCCTGTCATGATGACCCCGTGTCGCGTTGGTTAGTGACCCCAACTGACGAGCTGTGGATCCTGGGTTCGACCCCCAGCCGGGGAAAATATTTAATTGGCAGATAAATGTTTGTACTCGGGTCTTGGGCCTTAATTTGTATTGATTCTGTGTGTCCACCACCCGCAACACAGGGAATCCTAGTGCGGGGGTGTGAGGTAAGCGTTTCTTTCTTTCTTTATAGTGATTTTTTTTTGTAATTATGACATGTTGTGCATCAAGTTTAGGTTACACAGCATGACAAAAAATTCACATACCGTCATACATATATATACAAATTACACAAACAAACACTCAAAAAACATAGCCCTCCTTTTTACGCAGTCGGGTAAAAAGAGCTAGTATGAAACGTATGTAGGCTGTTTACTTAGTAGGCCTGCGGTCGTGGTATTAAAAAATAGCAACACGGATTCCTTGGTTTAGGCGGCATGTGGTCGAGGGCGGGAGTCCGTAGGCGGAAAGCGGCCCGAGCAGGCTAGCCCAGATACAAAGATTACAGTTTGAGCAGAATACAGTACTTTTACGTATGTACAGTTATAGTTTATAGTTAGCACGTAACGCACGTACAGACCTCCCGTCCCAAGAGTCGCCAAGACACTGACTAGTAGGTACGTGGAGGCGATCCAGGTATTTCTTTTTTATTTCAAAAATTTGGCAATAATCGAAAAAAATCCGGCACAAGCATAAGGGAAGCATATTTTAAAGAGCTAAGATTTCAGATCATTTTGTGATCTATTTCACATACGGTTGATAATTTCCCTGTGCTACATACCGCTACTCGTAAAACATGTATGTCTCGAGTTGAAGCCAACAGTGTAATTAGCACACATTTGTATGCAGCGTCGATCGAACGTTTTGTACTTAGCTGAGCTTCTGGCTTGTAGTATAATTACAGTGCTGGCCTCCCCCGTTACCCGAACGCTGTAAAGTGCATACGTTACTGGTACTTATGACTCACGAGTTACTACAACTAGTATCTACCAGCCGATACAATGTCCCCGATATCATAATTCTTACTCATTGTTTCATATGCTCCATCATCTCTATAAATACATAAATTGCCTGCAATTTTCATAACTTACTGGACACTGACCAATTAAGTAGCATCGCGTTGCGTGAACCGGTTACTAATTGAGTCGCTTTATAAAATTGTTAACCTGCATTAACCTGTTGTCGCCTTAATTAATTTGCTGTTAAGCTCAGAAATCGAATGTCATATTTTTAAGCTACACAGTTTTAAAAGGTACCGACTGTCTTAATTAAAAGTCGATGAAACATTATACCGACGTAATAATATATCTTCGCTTTAAAACAACCATAGGCTTTTATAATTGTTATAGAATGGTGGCGTAATTTATTTTCCAATACTTTAACAAACAGCCGTAATCAATCATTATGTTTCTGACTTAAGAAGGTATACACTTATTGAATTTTGTTACAGGTAAGAGAATGTGTAATGAATACAGTAGACCTTGGATGAAAACAAAAGTTGGAAACTTAGTAAGTATATTCGTACCTAGCTGGTTATCGTACTCGTAATTACTGTGTGCAATTATAAGGTTGCTATTTGAAATATTGTGTTTGTAAATTGAATGTCATTCTAATATATGAAAATAACATTCCAATAAAACCTAGCTACAGGCGAGCGTTAAAAAATAGAATCAATTCGCGAATCCAGGAATGTATGGCAAGAAAAATCCTCGCCAACCTCGAACCGTCAATAAATAAAAACTGTTTTTAATAAAAGCACTACTGTGCTCCAACTAGTGCTCGATCGCATATTGCATTGGTACGTATAAATTCGCTAATATGCCTGAACTCGCGCGATAAAGTCTAAAATCGCACAAGTTATTTTACTGCCGGAATAATTCTTCGGATTTTTGACAGCGCAATCGAAGTTTGCCGGTAGGCTCCGTGCTTTAATTAAGAGCCGCTTCGTGTTATTGCACCGAAGAATTGACGGTTACTTTCCACTGCAAGTCAAAAACTTCGATAGCTCCACACAATTTTTACACAAGGCTGGTTCACGTATTGTTTTATCAAAACTGGATTTGCATTACGTTTTAGTATGTCGCAGTGACTTATATTGGCTGGAATAAAGATTTATATAAAACTAATAAAATCTCTGTGTGTGAAATTTTAGAAATAGGACTTGTTTTTGAAATAACCTTTTTTTTACTTATCCGGATTTATTTCTTACTCTACACAGACCTATTGTAGCTCTTACGGTTAATTTGCACGAACCTTTTGTTTCATTTCGCGACGTCATTCAATATTGCAACTTTGTAAAACGAATAATCGTCGGCTTATGTGGCCACAGCATCACTTTATTTTGTGCTAACGATAGTCATTCTGCCGACTAGTTTTGCAGTCATTTAAAGGTGCAGAAGTACCTTTAATATTTCAATCCAACTTCCGACATGAAAATAAAATTCCATTCGTACTTTCCTCGATAACCCTCCATTTTTATCTTTATCCTTTTCGATGAATATACATTAGGATAATTATTTAGTAAATTCTACTTAAGTTCGTGGAATTGCTGAATATGAGCAGAATATGAGGGTACATAAATATATTTTGAAAAGGCACCGGAGCCACTATCTTCGGTTTGAATTTCAGTAGTTTAAATCCGTGTTCAACTATGTACCTACCTCACCCGTACAATTTGTCAGCGTTGAGGCTATAAATACCGCAGAACAGTAGAATGCCTATTTAAAAAAAAACCTAATAGTGAGACTTCACGTTCTTTATCTATAATGCAAAGTTACAGAAACGCGTGACGACAATAAGCATATCTACGTATTTAACTGTGTTTAAATACAATGGCTTCATACATCACTGATGAGATGATATGAAATGGCGATGCTTGGTTTTACGATACACATCAGACAGTGTAACTGATTTGAAGTTTAAGTATCAAAACATCTTAGTTGGGCTATTGTTTGTCTTATAAACTAGCTGTGAAAGGTTAGCTAGGTTTGAAGCTGTACGCCGTTTATGTGCATAATATAAGTGCTCCGTATAATTAACAAATTATTGGATTATAGGTATCTCTTTTCATACTACTTACTCATTTAATATTAAACGGCATCTACGATTATCGAGAAAGAATTAACTTTTAATAGTTAGGTAACTTTACGTAAGAAAAATTTACGTAAAAAGAAGATCTATCGAAAACGAATACTTTTTCGATATTGGGACGTGAACCGTTCGTCGATCACCGACCAACCGCGCCGGCGCCGCGGCGAGCCGAGGCGGCAGTTTTGCCGAAAAGTTGCAGAATACGGACGTCAAAATAGATAAACGGACCTATAACGGAGGTGTACTGTATACATCAAACCACTTTCGTTTTTAATTCAATTGAAAAACGTATCTGGGACTTCGCTTTGGATACATAAAATATTACCTGTTGCCCGCGACTATGACCGCGTTGAATGTATGCTTTCATTCCTTCAGGTTCTGTGAATTTATTCAGATTTAAAAGAATTCAATGCCCTTCTCCGTATCTTAAACTGTTTCTCTACAAAATTATATGAAGATCGGCTGTATGGTTTAGCCGTGAAGACATCAAATAAACAAATTTTTGCATTTATAATATTAGTAAGATTGTAAAAATGCAATTTTTATGCTACCTTCGCACTTACATATACTAACAATGAAGGAACCAAATGAATGAAAGATAATATAATTTCAACAATTGATAATTAACGTCTTACAAGTCTTCAGATAAAACGTGAAAACGTATTATATCTAATTATATTGTAGTAAATATATGGTCTCCCAATTAAATAACCGTAAGTCTTTCTTAACAACACAATGGCTATAAATTTAGTATTCAGTCTACTAAGATCTTATGCTTACAATTTACAACAATTACAAAATGTTCGGCCTAAGAACACAGTTATAACAGAATTTATTTAACACTCTCGAAACTTTCAGAAAGTATAAATTAGTAACAGTTATTTGCATATTAACTATAGCTTAAGGCAAATTTAAAATGAAAATAGAATTCGATTTAGAAATAATAATTTTACATGCTCAAGGAACTGTCACTGACACCACATTACTAAACTTGCGTATGGACTAAATAATTTCCAGCACTACAAGTACTGTTTCGGCGTAATTTAAGAGAACTCCTAACTTCTTTAGAGAGAGAGAGAACTTTAACTTAAAACAAGTTGTGTCTCAATGAATAAACCATCAAAGAATATTAAAATGTGTATTACTGCACGACTAACCAGTATTATTGCTAGACCAAGCATAAGCATAAGTTAATATATCGGGTGTACCTAACTATTTACGGTTCCAAACCAAAAGGGAAGAATCCTATTGTTTTCGCTCTGATGTCAAATATCTGCCTGTCCGTTTGTCAGAGGCCTCAAGAGCCTAATACAAATAAACAAACCCTTTTAAACTAAATTAAAAATCACTTGAAAATCTTAGTGTGTATAATCTTAGAATGTATTATTATTTACTATTTAGTCCTGTTTGTTTTATTACTTTTACACGACTATAAATTGAAATACTTTCTAATGTCAATCTGTACATGAGAAAATATTTCAATTGTGTTTTTCAACTGCGCAAACCTAGACGAATACTTTATCAAACAATTAACACAGACTGTATTGTTTCTCCCGAAGACATTAACAGAGAACTGACTCGTATAGTTTGACTTCGACAACTAATTTTGGAGCCTAAATTAGGCTAGGTTAGAGGTCAATCGAGGGAGGATCGGTTAATCTAGCAGCTTAGTTCTAGACAGTTATTGACAAAGTCTTAATGAAAGATTAAGTACGTCCCTGTGCCCTTCTTCTCGAATGTACACTAAAATGGGTCAAGAAGGTTTCATTACAAACTGTTCCTTTGTCATTTATTCAGCTACTTAAATGAATGTAATAGGCATACAATCAACTTTTATCGATATCTACTCATTAATCTGGACTACACAACTCAACTGAATGGTAAAAGATACCAAAATAATATAGAAAATAGCATACAAGTAGATATATTTAAAACAGCTCTGATTTAAACATGATATTCTTAAACACTATGCTTCAGTACAGATAAAAACGAACGCGTCCACTACTCAACACTCATACCAATAAAATCACTTACAACGTCGTACAGTACGGGAACTTAATATGTGTGAACTAACTCCTTCATTTGAAACAGTGGCTATAAGAAACATCACTTCATTAGGTCCGTTAAGATAAATAAGGCCCTCAACACCTCCTAATGCCAAGCCTTGACAGGATTGGAACGCGTAAACAAGATTCTGTACGTGTTTGTAACTATCTAGACGTGTTTCATTATTTCAACCGTATCTAATAAGCTTTTAGGAATATTTCTGGTGACATTATATATGTAGATTAAATTATGATTTTATGCATAATCAACGTTATTGATATCGCACTAGTGCGTGATGTGGAAAATCCGCGATTGCACCGTCACGTTTATCGCGCAGACTACTTATTCTATTAGTTATACACCATGACAGGATACTGTCTGGATTTCAATAGCCTAGATATAATGGTGTCCTGTTTATCGGTAGGATCAGCTTCATAAACTACGCATTTCATAGTTATATTTTTCTTAAGAGAGATTAAGAAAGAAAGAGGGATTATATAAATTATCGGCATTGCATGCCAAATAAGAAATGTATTTTATATGGGCAGATAGATTTTATTTAAAGAAATCTTTTTATTTATAGAAAATTTATATTACAAACATTATAAGAAAACGATTATAAGAGTATTAATTTATTACTTGATGGCCTTTACTTTATTACTTTATTATTTGGCAAATTAATTTGTCTGTCTGAAGCCTGACTGACTGACCTTGAGAATGTTTTTAGATTACAATATATACGCTAAGAGCGCTTTTAGTTCCTTTTTTGAAGAACCGCATTTCTACTTGTTAACCCTGAAAGACTGTGAGAAAGTGAGGTGAGTATGAGGCACACAAAGACATTGACAAATTACGCTAGTTTTTAAGCGATATAGGAATGTTATGCGGATCCGCAGGCAAAGTCTGGGTTTCAGTATATTTATCGAAAGGGCCACCTCAGAAGGACCACGTTTACGTGATAATATATTATTGATTACTGGGTGCGGTGGTCAGGCCCTATTTGAATTGCCAATGAGTCGGTTCGAATGGGCCCGGGCAGTCCTCGGACAGACGATAAAAATGTCATTTCTTTTCAGCTGATTGTGCACGTTACGATTTGGCGAGATTACTGTAATCACTCCCTTTTGTAAACGATTTGTTAACTCAATGGTTTCGCCCAGCAGATTATAGGGGACCTGTATAATCATGCCATGTTTATCCGGAATACCGAATAGAAACTGTTAAGTTAAAATATACTTCGGAATTTACTTTTATGCATACTTCTAGTAAATTTTGAGATTAGAATTGTATAATACCTGTGTTTTATTTGGGCTTATTGTAATCGTATTTATTATTCTAATACAGCTACACTTGATTTGTCTTTGGTATATTAAAATAAATGTTGGTATATTAAAATAAAGTATATTAAAATAAATGTTGACCAATGGTAATATCATGAAAAACTAATATTGACGCCTATAACTACAAAAAATACATCTGATACACATGTATCAAAGTATTTTTAATATTTTAACATACCTACCGCAATTTTCCTTAGTTAAACAAATATGATAAATAATATGTTATAAAACATGATATAGGTATTTAGATACTTGATACTTTAAGGCCATCCTATCAGACTCACATTTCTATCCGGAGCTAGTTCGAATTTATATTCTTACATAATATACGAATTCAAGAGAGCAAGAAGACCGAAGAACGATTGGCGATCAGGAGTGTGTGAACGTAGTGAAGATGTTATCATCCTCTTACCAGCAGCGATCGTGTTCACCGTCAGCGTTGAACGATACTCTGGCATAAGTATGTTTTTAACAAAAATTTACAAACTTTTACAAAATTACAAAATAATTTAAGTATGTAATATCAATCAATCAAATATTTTTTTTTAGCATGAGGTAATTACATACACTGGAGAAACGTCACAACACATACGGAAAGGAATACATTTATAGATAACATGCAACTCGTCACTGGTCTAAATATCACTGACGTGTTTTATAAAAATAATACATACTTAATCTATATTATCTAGGTTAAGCCGTAAGAAAAAAGCCGGAGGAAAAGCTCTCAGCACTCTTTTAAAGAAAGGTATTTAAAGTATTACAATCGTTTTAACAGTATTACAAGATATATCAAACGAGCAGTATGACCAATATCACCCCACTACCATCTGCGTACACTATGTAACTCTGCTTACACTATAATAACGGTATCCTTATGTATACCTGAGAACCTTTCCGGAAAGCAGTTCCTTCAATAAGTGAAATCCGCATCAATCGGTTATCAGTACTTCGAATGACGTGGCCTGCTCATTGCCACTTTAGCAAAGAGTAATATAAATAACAATAATTTAATGCCTCACCGTTAGCTACTCGTCGAGGGTGCGAATAGTCCTATCACGTCAGCTATTGGAACTCCGCCTTCGATATCTGATCGGACTATCTGAAAAAGTTCCGACTCAGCTGTAACAAGCCCGCACTGGGCGGCGCTGAAAGGTTCGCATTCGTATTCAGGAAGCGATACCATCATTAGTTACTGCAATTTTCCTCACATCAAATACACGGTTGTATCGTCGAGAGCGCTATGGATGGAATCAATAATACTTCGTAATTGCCTCAGATCTGACTTGGAAATTAAACCGGGCGACTGGATTGTGATAAGCGGAGATAACCGCAGATGCGGTCTCGTTACGACTCTATCTTGCCGTCAACACCGATAACAAGACTATACGTATTGAATCGATGCAAAATAACATAATTAGTCGATAAGCATTCAATTACAACATTATCTCAATCTTGGAAGTGTCAGTGTGGAACTTAATACGATATAACGTTGCAGAAGTTATTGATATTGCAAATCCCCGCAGATCGTAAGTCACTTACTTTGTAGCATTATGATTTTAGTTATTTCGTCGTGAAATAATACATTTTGTATGCAATGGCTACCCCCGGTTTTGTGGTTTTGGTTTATTTCCATTTTCTGTTTATGTTTATTTTGCATCATTTGGAAATTTTCATGGATGGAAATTGCCCTTTTTATGTACTTATCTATAAATAATATAATATAATAATATAAATCTTTATTGACAGCAAAATACAAAAATACCATTTTCAAAAACACGATAGTTACATTACAATGCTGTCTGATGCCTAAACTAGGATAGCCTGTATTTCAGGCATCAGCTCTTCAACCCATATTCGTCATTCATAGGAATATAAGTTGATTAGTATTCGTTAGTAACAAGACTGTTAAAGTTAGGACTGTTAATGTAAGTAAGCCCTGCCAGTAAATATTAGTAATTATACAGTTAGTAATCATTAATGTTTGTCCTGTTCGAAGTTGGTCACAGATGCGTTGCTAGGGGAGCACTGAGGTTGGTCACTTCCTGTATAAGTGTAACCGGAATCTACACCTTTTCGACCTTGGTTGCAGAAACATACAATGTCTAAAACTAATGTGTCAAGTAATTATTATAATTACTAATATTGAGTCGAGCGATGTAAAATACTGGGTAAATTGAAATAGCGATATGATTTATAGGTGGAGTTTACGAACGAGTATTACGGCCAGCTTCCTATGCGGACGTGACGTGAAATTAAAATCATCGCAAGTTAAACTTTTCGCAAAATGATTATTGAACAACATAATTTAGGTATCTGTCTACTATTTGTCCCTTACGTATTTAATATAGTATCGGCTTTAATATAGTACAGGATGTATATGAACACCCTTCCTGTTATCAAAAAGTATCACTTTATCACTAGGTCGCACAAAAAACTACGTATAGCCCGCATTGCGAACGTCTGTGTCCGCAATTCGTCCTTGGCTGCAACCCATAGAAACCCACTACAGGGAACGGATCTCTCCTCACAGCTGAGGAGGCCTGGGTACTCCACCGCACTGCTCCAACGCGGATAGTTGGTGGCGAATCCGTACTAATTCAGAAATGTCAGAAATGTATAAAAAAAATAAAAAAGGATTTATTGACCGAAAATTCTACAGAATTATGTTTGTGTGTGTGTAAATATGTGTATATGTGGGTGTGTAACTGTGTGTGTGTGTGTCTATGTATATCTACGCGTATTTGCTTATTGTTTATATAGGTATAATAGTGATTTGGCGATGGGCTACTGTTATTTAATTACGCATTCGATACATATGTGAACTTGCTTATATACACCTATATTACTTTTGCTTAAAAATATAAGTAAGAAAATATTAAGATTCACTATTTTCGCCGAAACGTGAAACGTTGAACTCAATTTATATGATTATTTGTTTACGTGATTCGACTTCTTCTATATCCACACATCACATACGAGTACTCTTCGGTAATATATTTTGAGCTTCATAAATTATTTATTTCGTTTACTGTACGTTCGAGTGTTTTGCCAAACTTTTTATATTTAGTAAACAATTTTGAAGAATCCTATTCAGTAGTCACCGTCACCTTCAACCCTACCCCGTCGCACTAGCTTCTTTTCAAATCGAGAACGAAATAAAACTGACATACTCACTTGGGAGTGCTTGGGAGCTCGTCCTCGTGAAATTTTCAAATACAGAAAATTTTAAACATTAAGGATTATTTGCATTGCAAAAATGTTCACGGAGTCTAATGTAGATGAATAATATTATTATATATCCTACATTGGACTCAGTGAACTATATTATCCTATTCGTTCATATACATTCAATAGAATGTTGGTAGTGTGAGCAGTTGTTATATATTGGACCCATAGGGTACAGATGCTAAGGGCTATAACTAAAAGCCTGAACGGTAGGTTAGTGTACCCTCTACCATCTCTTAAAATCCAATCACCTCCTCTACAATCACAATCCGTTCAACGGTTTTGGAACCTCTTTACGACAAAAAATGCAGACAGACAGACAAAAATTCTAAAACCTGTGGTTTTTGTATAAATAGCATTATAGTCCATTTCATTATTAACCTTAATTTAACTATTTCAGAGAGACACTCCAATTTTATTTATTAGTACGGTAAACGGAGTTATAAGTTTCAGATGGGATTTTGAATTATACTTAAATACAAGATAATTTGTCAAAAAATTAACTAGCTTTAGAATTAGAGTCAAATACTTGCGCGGAAAGTTTTAAGCTGCGCCAGTATTGGCCGGCAGTTAGATGGGTGACCAGTAGTGGCAAGATATTTTATCTTGAGCGCTTCCGTACTTCGGGGGGCACGTTAAACCGTCGATCCCGGTTCTTATC
>DWLO01000713.1:0-18225 GCA_018245335.1 Dalla quadristriga | reverse complement strand
ATTAGTATGTAATTGATTTTTGACAAGTAAAGGTGTATTTGTAGGTCAATTCTGTGGTGTAGGCAGTTCTTATTTGCATGTATGGAATGCACGCCCATGGCTGGCTATGACGGGATCTAGCGTCAGACACGATACCATGTTTTTTCTAATTCCAGCCATGATCGCCTGTATCTGGACAGTCCTGTTCACGTTCCTTCAGACGTTCCTGGCGGACGTGCTAGTGCACCATCGCGTGGACCAGACGCACCCCGTGCTGACGTTTCTGCTGCGGATTGTAATCCCGCCCCTCGGCCTCGTGCACGAATTCAACGAGTTTGCTCTTTTACAAACTGGGAGTGAGAGTGTTTGATATTGTATTAGTCTTGTATTTTTCCAGCTGTAATGCTTCTAAAATACAGAGACAGGCAAACAGGCATACTAGGCAGTTGATGGTTAATCTATCCATTCATCCATCAGCCTTTAGAGGTCAACTGCTGTACATAACCCTCCCCTAATCGACGCCACTCTGACCGGTAATGTGCCCTCTGAACCCAGCGGTTTTACGCTGTTTTCCTTAGGTCGTCAGTGCAGCTTGTCGAAAAGCGGCCTGTGTCTTTTTTCCGAGTCGTGGTCTCCATTCGAGGACCTTTCCGCCCCATCGGTTATCAGTCCTAGGAATGACGTGACCTGCCCATTGGCACTTAGTTTGCTAACTCTGCGAGCTACGTCAGCAACCCTTGGTAAATGGTTACCATGAACTATGGGCTATAGCAATACACCATAAGTGCTTTGCATTAAAAGATACATTTGCTCATCTTGAACTCATATAGCTGGGTTAATCTCATTCGACACCCATTCGTCTGAAGCAGGAAATATCATGGAGAAGCGGGCGGTGGTTTCGCTGTAGCAGTTGCGTTGGTAATACGATTGTCATTGAATTTCCCTTGTCCTACTTACCAGCTTAAACTAACACGTATGAATTTTACCTTCTACTCGTAGTACCTATTTGTATGCTATATTTTTTGACAAGGTGTTAATAATACTATGACTTGCAGAATTCGGCAGTATTCGTGGTGAAGGACTTTCCAATCTGTTGACGTTGATGTCTTGGATTGTAATGATATTGCTTTATTTTGGCTTGCTGATGGGTTTGCAAAGGACGCTTAAGGCGAGAGCTATAGGAGGTCAAGTTTCTTGGAAGTCGGTAATCTTTAAGGAAATTGAGGTAAATACCTCTTGCCTTATTAAAAATAAAAGATTATTGCGTACATAATATAATAATAAGGACATGATGAACGCTTATGTAAAGCTCGACTAGATGGTTAACTAAAAGTGGTGGCTCAAACAAAAAATACACGATATCGCATATCCAGCAATAAAAAAGTGTAATGGAAAATTTTGAAGCTTCTCTGATTCAAATTTTTAATTTAAGGATAAAAATCGTTTACGCCGAATAGATACGCCAACGGGGAGAGAGCGCGACCAGTTACAAGAAGTAGATGAATTGGTTGCGAAAGCAATTAGCTTCGGAAACGTTTCTAAGGTAATATAATTATAAAAGCCTTCGTCACAATTTTATAATAATCAACCAAACATTTGCGTATTGTGGAATATAATAACGCTTTCTTAGTTTTTTCTTCAGTAATAAAGTATTGTATTGTGTAAGAAAGTATCATGTTGATTACACAGAGTATAATGGGTGGTACCGTGCTGGACAAAGTTACCTTTGACATCTACCG
The DNA here is from genome assembly GCA_018245335.1 of Dalla quadristriga. NCBI lineage: Eukaryota > Metazoa > Arthropoda > Insecta > Lepidoptera > Hesperiidae > Dalla > Dalla quadristriga. The sequence goes on along the minus strand of DWLO01000713.1, from coordinate 16,507 downwards.
CAGTGAATTCACGATGCTGTACGCAGAAAGAGTTCAGCAACGAATGCTCAACACTATTGAAGATTTGCTTACGGGTAAGAGGAACTAAACTAGAGTTTATTTATTCATGTGTGGTAATAATCGAAATAATATGATCAAATCGCAAAATCGCTCAACAGTGATTTCGTACCTTAGATTTGTTTTTTTTGAATAATCCCTTGTAACTTATTAAGAGGTATAAAAAATAATAAAATACTAGTGATTATTATTATCTAGAGATTATTTATTTATACAAATAATAGTTATAATCAGTTTTCATGAAAATCTTACGTATTTTATGGCGCTTCATGTAGTTAAGAGAGTTTAAATAGGGATATGTTTATCCATATAATTATATAGGGCGGAAGAGGGAGAGATAGGGAGATATATATGTATATATAGGGAGAGATAGATAGAGAGATAGTATATTGAGTTAATTAGTTCTTGAGTTTCTTAAGTGATCAAGAATCAGATTTTAACAAAAATGCTTCATCGTAAAGGGAGCCTTTTCCATTCTATTTTTGATGTGTTAACAAGCCAAATATAAATTTCTTTAAGGATTGACATACGTAGACAAAGGCACCATAAACATTCTGGGGGAGAACATGGAACCGGGCAAGAATCTCATGAGCAAACCCTATATGACTGGCTACTGCCACCGCTCCAACTTTCTCATCGAGGATCTCACCGTTGAGGAACATATTTACTTATTCCTTGAAGTAAGAGTATATCTACTGAAATTAAAAAAAAATGATTGCTTAGATTTTTCCCGCGTGAAATTCCTTTTCCCATTTAAACTTTCTTCCCATATTCAACCCTCCTAGTTGGTGATTTTTAGAAAAAGGTAGCCTACGTCCCATTCCAGGGTTCAAAGCTATCTTCACACCGCATAGAAACGATTTAGTACTTTTTGCGTGAGAGTAAGTAACTAACAGACAAACAAACATACATCCATAATAATACAGCTAGAGATTCATAAGAGCGGAGCCTCCTGAAACAGGCATTACTAAATGCTGCTGTTGCAAAAAAAAAATATGGTTTCAGTCACGGAATAAAGCTATCTAAATGTTGTTACAGGAATGTGTAAATTGAAAATAAATATACTAAGCACTAAGTAGGGTAAGATTTCACAAATAAAAATTTTTTTTTATTTCTTTTTCCATCCTCACAAACTATCGCAAATATAAGTAACTATACCACAGGAACCGTGCATTTCTCGGGGATAAAAGATTGCCTATGTCGCTCTCCAGCCCATAAACTATCTCTATTCAAGAAATCAAATGATTTACAACATAGTAACTAATCGATTTCGATTAGACAGAAGAACAAACAAACAAACCGACAAACACACTTTCACATTTATAATAAGAGTAAGAATGTAATCAGGTTCAACCCGGATTCTGTTGTCATGCTAAAAGTCATTAATCGTGTTCCTATTATTTTTTGTCATACAGATTTGTTTGTGGCAAGAGTCGAGTGAATATTTAATTGAGTTTGGATACGTCCGACTTACTAAACTCCTCAGTGAATGCGATCTAGTAGAAGTTCAACATGAGTACATTCGGAACCTAGACACATATTATCGCGCGCAGCTGTGTTGGGCTCTAGCGCTTTTGTTGGAGCCGAGGGTAAGGGATATTTAGTGCATGGTACTTACAAGGGTTGTTAGATAAGTCGTAAGCTGTCGGACGGCCTGGAAAACTTGCGACACTCGGGCTGGCAATCAATTCGCATTCGCATCGTGGGGTACGCTCCAAGCCTCCTCAGTTAGAGACGCGTGCCCTGCAGTAACTGTAGGCCACTTTGGGTTACTGCCCACTTATAAGTAAAATGGGTGATAGCCGATTGGTTAAGACTTCGGCCTCCTAATCATAAGGTCCAGGGTTTAAATCTCCGACGCCTCTGTCTTTTGTGCGTATCACATGCTTTAATGGTAAAGGGAGACATCGTCAGGAATGCCTGCCTGAGAGTTCTCCATAATGTTCTGAAAGGCGTGTGAAATCCACCGACCCGTAGTTTCGCAGTATGGTGGCATTCCATCCTTAACATCTCATTTTAGAGGAGTCGCTCAGTAGTGCGCCAGTCAGGGGTTGTGATGATGTTGGTGACTACATAACTTCAACAGCACCAGAATATTCTAAAGACAACCCTAGAAATTTTAATCATCGGTATAGATTTTATCAAAATTAAATGTCAATCAATATCAAGCCGAAAGACACAGAAAACATTTTTTTTTTAAATTTAATATTTTATTTTTTTACTAACTTTTTTTGTTTGTGATCAGAATAATCGGCTTTACACGCTTCAAAATTTATTTTACTTAAGTGTTTAGGTTGAAAACCCTCCCTTGCTAGTAATTGTGTTGAATGTTGATAGTAATGTATCAGTTTATAAAAACTTAACATTTTATTCATAAAATCTTATTTGTTTCAGATCATTTTGATTCCTAATACATTAGATAATCCGATGTATGTGTCAGTTATAAAGGACAAGATAATGGTAGCTATGACTTTATGTGTATGTTGTAGGCTGCTTGGTACCTAAAAGCAGTAACGTAGGTAGTATGGGGAGCACAGCTTTGCTTTTTGTCATGTTGTGTATGTATGTTGTTTTATATTTAGCTTTTTATGATATTTAGCATGGGTGGTAAAACGAGGTGGTATTTTTTCATGGTAAATATCTAAACCATAGAATAATAACTGAATCTAGTTCACTATTGCGCTACGTTACTTCTTTTATCAATTAGACTCTACTTTTACGAAGCACGAAGATTTTAAATACAGTAAATGTATATTATAACTTTTTCAGAAATACAAAAAATACTTGACTATCGTCAAGTTCTGCTTCTCCAGTATCAAACTACAATTTGCAGACAGAGTTTTTCTCTTTGACAATAAGTTGCTAGTTTTCGGAGGAACACCCGCTTACATGTTTTTTAAATATGGTAACTATCATTGATTATCATGAATTGGTTTATTTTTAATACGGAATTAATTAAGAATAAATTTTATTTCAATGGTAGGGCGTGAATATCGTGTGCGAATAACATTTCGCTACGGCAGCAGCATAGACGAAGAAGTCACAGTGCAGTTGTTGGAGAGAGCCGAACAGGCGAATGCGACTGTGCGAGCTCATCTCGGATCGCTGCTCATACTGAGACTGCCGGCGAGTCCGACTTCCGCTGCCGCGTCGCTGATAAAAGATTTGACGGAACATTCGGAACAGTACGGCATTGTCTCTATGAACGTCAGCTTACCTGATTCAGAGGAAGTTTGTACTAGGTAAGAGCATGACAAGGTGGACAGACGACCTGAGCGTTTTCTGAGTGTTTCCGCCACCCGCAACACAGGGAATCCTAAGGCGAAGTTGTGGGTGTGCCAGTTTTTATTTATTATTAGCATATATATTTATTTATTACATTATAATCATCGTTTCCTCTGACTTCAGTAATTGTGTTGCTTTCTTCTTTCATTCTTTTATAATACTTTATGATTCTTTTTATAGAGCTATTCATCAGTCAAGAGCTACCGGGCATGAAATGTCTCCTACACACAATATTTCTAGAATAGCTCTACGAGAGATTGCGAGTAAGAAATAGCTAAAATATTTGCAACAAATTAGAAATCATAATGGAACAGAATATAATAGAATGGATGGGAATGTAATAGAATATAATGGAATAGAATAATAATAGAATATGCTTCGGCGGTGAAGCAAATATTTAACTTGAACTTCACACTTTTAGATCCCATTCCATGGAAAAGAAGTAGATCAATGTTTGGAAATATGCATTTGAGGAATATAGCCAGAAAATATTGCTCGTTTTATATCTACTACAGGTTTTTCATGATTGTTACGGTAGGTACCTTGAAATGTTACTTCTACTTTTGTAGTAGACATTCGGTCTTAAATGTTTATAACGAGGCGCAGGCCTCCTAGTTCGACCCTCCGATAAGTGCCTTGCCCTGTGCCCTCTGAATTGAGCGTTCGGTCGTTGTCTTTTACATGTCGATAGTCCACTTGGACTAACCAAATTTCCATTTGCAGGACTCAAGAACAAAGGTTCCTGATAGGCAGATAAGTGATTCTGTAACCCCGTAGTTCTTTCTTTCCTGTCTAATCATTAGTATTCATCCTCAAAACTGACCTCAGAACTGATAATGAATGAGTTCAACTTAAAATTATAAATGAAAATGAAAAATGCGAAAATTACTGAACGTTACGACTCAATAATTTTGCCAATATTCTTTGTGTATGTACTAACGTTCCCCTGTTATGCACAGATAATATCTTCTATACTAGCTGGGATATTAATTGGGTTATCCCTGTCTCAACTGCTCAGTGGGATGGAAAAAGATCAAGCAGCCAATATATTACTACACGGCCGGGTAAATATTCCAGTATTTCCATACCTCATCGGATCAGTTCACGCTTTGGAAAAAGGTTGAATAATTTTTGGTCTTCAAAAATGTCTGTAGAATATCGCGAGACGTTTTGAAATCAATAAACTTGTTGGACTCGACAAAATGGATACCTATTAGAAATCTTCCATAGAAAATCAAAAATCTACGCTCTGAGAAATCTTCGAAGTTTTTGTGGACATCGAACCGATTGAAAAGACACAGACGAAATAATTACTTTAGTTCCTATCGCGAATTTTCATATTTGCTAGTACAAAAATTAAAGATATTTAAAGTAATCTGTGAGTTTTTAAATTTGTAGGTTAACGCTACATATATATCGTTGAAGTTTATTTATTTACGAGTATCTATTGGAAATATTTATTTTATAATGATTACTATTTGGTGTCACTTCCTAATTCCTTATATAGCTAATGATAAATAATAATGAATATTTTGCAGGTAATGACTGTCGAAGCCCTTGAACAGAAGACTACATTAGTATTGCGTTTGGATAATTCAAGCGATGCAGGATCCGTTGCACACGCGTTAGTAAAATCGTTAACTCAATTATTTTAAAAATAGTACCTACGAGTATTTTACAACTGAAGAATATCTATTGCCGTTTAATGAATAGAAGAGTAGGTAGGCACTATTCTGCATGGATTTATTACATGAACCTACCTACCTTGTCATACATACAAAACAACTCCTACATAGGGAATCTACTCTAGGTCGTGTTTACTAAAACTTACTTACTTACTTGAGGATAATTTGCGGAACAGTTGATTTGAAATTAAATGACCAGTAGGCACAATAACCTTAACAATAAAGTGATAATTAGGTACTTATGAACATTTTAGTTACGTCCTATCAGAAACAGGCGCGACAGAGAAGGAAATTGAGAACATGGGATATACGGCTCTGTCGCGAAACGAAGTAAGCTTTATACTATGAATGGGATATTTCAATTAAATCTACTGTGTTCTTAATAGCCAAAAAATATAATAACATTGCAATTACAGAGTATAACGGAATACCTTGTGACACGCGCAATCGACTCGCCTCAGGAGTATGTCTACATGTTTGCTTATGGGATGGACGTTTATACAGATGAAAACAAGACTTTAAATGTTGGTATACTCATTTATATTCTCCCCCCTTAGACCATTGGTCTAATCCTCCACCACTCCGCATTGTGGCATGGTGTAGTACCCTCCAGGCTTTCAAGGCTTCCTGAGTCGTGAGGAGATAGACCTTGCCCTGCCGCTAACACATTATTCAATATAAAATTTCATGTAAAGAAAAAAGAATAGAATATGTTTCACGATTAGATTTACCATCAAGATTGACCAGTCACTCTACGGAGACTGTCTAGCAGCTAGCACGCAATTGGACTTAATGTTTCTGCACGAGCAAAACACAGATCCATCTGCGTTACTTCTTTGAGAATTTGAATTTCTATTAGGTCCTGTTCGAGATTTGTAAAAGGTACTCACGTGTGGTAGCCACTTAAAGTAGCTGGGCAGCCCTCATATGCAACTTCGTTAACATAAAGACGATGTTGCCAGGTCGAAGTGCTATACAGTCCGATGCATTACGACGATGGCGCGGTGGCGCGAGCGATAGCCCGCGTGCACATGGCCCTCATCCGCCACTACACCGGCTCCCTGGACTCCACCATCGAGGTCACTGATGATCCTCTCGCGTTGGACTTGACGCCGGTAAGCCTATATGACCGCGAAGCAGCTAAGACTGCAGAAAAACAAGGAGAATAGCTCAGCAATCACATATGCCTTTGAATCTAGTCTGGACATAAGCGCGCTGGACGAGAAATTCGACTAACTCGATTAATTCGAGTGTCATAATTAACTAGCTCGCACTATATATAATGCCGGGGACATTGTGGTCGCAGCAAGAGTCTGTATTGAATAGAATATAATAGTGATGATGATCTAAAACATCTTAAGATGTTGGTAAACACTTCATTTCATTGTGCACATTTCGGAACAGGGGCTCAAATTCTGCCAACTTGCACCTAGGTAGCATGGAGCATTTTATTCTGAAATCATTCGCGTTCATTCAAAATTAATAATTTCATTCGTTCTCTCTTTACAGTGGTTACGTCACGCTGCAGCCTCTCCATTAATAATTCAATTCCTGCTTATTTTAACGATTTCCCATATAACACTTCTGCCTTCAAAGGAATATGGCTTCATAAGACACACGCAGGCAAGTGGTTTCTGTACTCACTGTTATTGCAACTGAACGTGCTTTTCATCATGTATATAGGATTGGGTTGAAAGAGAGCGCAATAATCTACGCGACGGAATCCTAAACGATGAAATTAGTAGATGAATAAAGGTTACCAACATTGCTCGCAGAAAAAGCGACCTGAAGTAGCGTATACGTAGACGCATTAAGACGCCAGACGCCGACATTGGTCCTAGAATACCAAAGCTGAAGTGGCAATGGCCAGGCCACGTCGTTCTTATAACCGACGGAGAAGAAAGGTCCTTGAATGGAGGCCGCTCCCCGACCAGGTGCACTGATGACCTGAAGACAGCAGAAAACTGTTGCATTGAGAGGCACATGACCGCGGGGAGTGGCGCTGATTAGGGAAGGCTTATGTCCAGCAGTCGATTTTTAATCGGATGTACTTCCCTTACATGCTACATTGCATCGTTACAGAGTCACGCGATGAACTTCTCGCCTCTCAGCTACTGGCTGTCCCTGTTCATGTGCGATCTGGTGCTGTACTGGATACTGGTGGCAGTAATGACTGCGGCGATGCTGCTGCTCATGGTTTTGATAGCACCGACGCACTTTGATTACACGGACCTTGGTAATGCGTTTGCAAAAACCTACCTTTTTCATTTTCTGAAGGGATAACGTACACTCGGGTGGTATGGACTCGGGGTGTATTTTGTTGAGACTGCACGTCCGTTTACTATTTTCATAACAAAAAGAAAATGCCGCCATCATCGTTGCCTTTGGACAAGAGCATCACCAAAGCCGAGAAAACTTAGATAGAAACTCATTCCACAATTTACACCGACATGGTGCCAAAAGAACGTTCCTTATGTTGTATATATTTTTTTCAGCTATCATCCCCTTTATGCTGATAATTTATGGAATAGGTTGCATACCACAAGCTTATTTGTTTAGTCTGAGTAAGTGGTCTGCACTGAATTCAATGACGTTTGTCATCGTTAATGTTGTTTTTGGTAAGTACGTACGTCCAAGATGATCGATAATTGAATTTGGATAATATTAGTAAAGATTCACTTAACAAGCTTATTTCACATTTTAGGAGAGACTACAGTTGTTGCTAAGCTGCTCTACGGTAATGCTCTCAGCTATGTTCTGCATTTTATGAGTCTATCCCCACAGTTCAACATGGCCTATGCCTACGTTAAAATAAAGCAGATCTTTTTCTACAACAGCGAATGTATAGTATTCAAGACAAAGCACCTCTGCACAGTTAAAACCTTCCACAAATGTTGCGGTAAGGCTCTCAGAATTTATACAGGTCGGTAAAGTTATGTTCGTAACAACACTCCCATTTTATTTTATTATTTTAGAAAAATGTGGGATTCTGCAGCAGTGTTTCTCCAGAAAGAGATTTATGGATACAGATAATGGCGTCATAATGGAAGTGAACGCTATTCTGACCACAGCACTGGTGTTCATGACTCTGTTATTGTTGTGGGAATACAAGGTGGTCCAGAGATTATGCATATTTATCGCTTCAAAATGGATTTACGCAGATAAGACTCCGATAGAAGATGAGACCCTAGGAGTTAGGCAGGAAAAAGAAGACGTCAAGAATAAGACTGCAGATCTACGAATCAGACGACGTTAGATTTCTTACTTTAATATTGCTTGGGAAACCTACAGATAAAAGCGTGCTTTTACCAATATATCCATCTAATGGCTCTTGTGTTATAAATATTGAATTGATTCATTATCATGTCATGTAGATGTCAATAGTCCAGACTCAGACTAGCAATGAGCAGACTAGACATGTTATGCATTGGGGATGTAACAGATGGTAGAACCTCTATACGGATCGCTCGGGGCGGTACCACCGCCACACCCGTTTCTGCGATGAAATAATTATTTTCAACAATTGTGGATGCCGATTACACTTACACCAGACACGACAACCTCAGTTAGGCGTCGAGAGTTAGCAGTTATTTCTGTTGTGTGTGCAGTTGAGTGTGGAGCAAAACTGTTCTAAAGATGTACCTCTTTCTCTAGCTCGTAACATAGGTGATACATTTGGCGAATACCTCTTGGCCCGCAACGTGTCATACAAGCGCGAAGGGCAGTACGTCGTCCGAGACATCAGCTTAGGAGTGGGCAAAGGCGAAGCTCTGGCTCTGTCGGGCCTGCACCACCACGGGCGGTTGGAACTGTGCGAGATCCTGGCTGGGTACCGCCTGCCCAGCGAAGGCGAACTGTGGGCGATGTCCAAGTGGAAGTTGCAGAGGCAGACGTATATGGTAACAGCTTTCATTGAGCTTACTTAGTTATCTTAATAACAGATAATAAAGAAAAGAAGACCTAAGAACATATAGATGGGTTGTGTGAAAGATGGCGTGTTCGAAATGACTGAGGAAAGAACGAGAGGATAAGACATAATATGACGACACCAGTTAGACAACGATGAGGACATACTTAAACGAGTTAAACACTATTAAAAAAAATACAATGAAGAGTTACGTCTTCAGATGAAAAAAGAACAGAAGTTAACGACATTACATATGTCACAACATATAGATTGTAGGTACCTACTTCAATAAGAAGATTTAAGATTGGAAGTAACACTTACTCGAAATTTGAATACACAGTATTTTTCAGTATTCACGAAACATCACACTAAGCTGTGAACTAGACTCCTTGCCACAGTACATGACGGTGTACGACGCTCTGGAGATGATAGCGGTCCTGCGCGGGGTTCCGAAAAGACACTTGCGGGCAGAACTCATGAAATTTATCGATGCATTGGGTATGTTCCTATTTATTTACCAATTTTCACTGTCGACACAATTGGTCAAAGATCCCCCTTCCATATGTTTCGGCTACTCGCCGTCTTCCACCAAACCTTCCTGTTCCTTCGTGGTCGTGACGCTACCGTTTTTTTGGCCTACCTACTCCGCTGCCGGCATCCGTTTGGTAACAAGCGCTGCCAACCTATCCTAGGTAAGTTCCGATTGTAAGATTATTAGTTTTCCACTATTTCAGTAAAATTTTACTGTGACTAACAGATTTAACTGTGAAACAAGGCATCGCGAGATACAACCATGGGTCAAAATACTTTTAAATGGTAGCATAGGACCATCTGAAGTCTTCCAATAGCTCAATCTTGGCCAGCGTTCATGATCTGCCTCTATGGGCCCTATTACCACTTTACCACCACCAAGGTAGATTTCGTGAAAAGATTTTGCGATTAGGGCTAGGGCTAAAGGTTGCAGTGGTCACAGTGATTTACAAGGAAGACAAACATATTCGTAACTTGCAGAACTTCGCTACCTATCCAAGCAGTACATCTTCGGGCTGCGCACGAACGACCGCAAGCGCGTCAACTTCGCGGCGGCCGTCATCGGCGCTCCGCAAGTAGTCGTCCTCGACGAGTGCACCGCCTACCAGAAGTATTCCGTGCGGCGCGCCATGTACTTCATCTTGCACCATCTGAAGAATCGTGGTCACGCTATAATTATATCTTCTAGCAGGTTAGTTCGTTGTTCAACGGGCTAGTCAGGCAAGTGCTTTATCCATAAAAAAGGCGCGGCCACCTTCTTTATTTATCCTTGCCGGTCAGCCCGGCAATCATCAACAACAGCCTTTAACAGTCAACTGCTGAGTTAAAAGCTTCTCTCAAAAATAGGAAGATTTGCCCATAATCACCACGCTGGGCAGACGGGTTGGCCATCGCTCATAATGGTAGTTGTTGCACAGATGACGCGGCTGCTCGTTTCCCGCTGTATTCCCTTAGTTGCCTCGTACGACACCCTTGGGAAGAGGAGGGGTGTTGCAAATTGTGTTCTATTCTGCAGTCACCACACAGCACAGCTATATCGTAATGCCTAGATTTAACGACGCAGATCCTCAAAGGCAGATATTGTTGCAGGGTAGAAACCCACATGCCGGTGACCAACCGTCTGGCGATTCTAGTGGACGGACACATCTTTGACATCGATGAAATTGACAAATTGGTGGAGCGCTACAGTGAAAAGGGCTATACGGTGGTGGTGCATCTGAAGAACGAAGTGGACGTCGGCCGCATATTCGCCAAGTACTTCCGGAGATTTGCCATCAACGACTCTACTGAGGTAGTTTTTTTATAGATTGCCTAGCGCACAATCAGACGGGCCATCCGGTGGTAAGTGGTTACCGTCGCCTATGGACCCTAGCAACACCAGAGGAGTTGCCAATGCGTCGCCGGCCCTAAAGAAGAGCTCCTTGTGCCCCTTTTTTGAAGAACCTCATGACAAAGTTCACTGAGAAAACCTAAGACGGAAGCTCATCCCACAACTTACACATGCGCGGCAAAAAACATTGCGCGAACCGTTACGTGGAGGACCGCCACGAATCCAGTTGTTATGAATGAGACCTCAGTCTTCGGCGAGTGGCGCATTGGAGCAGGGTTCTGAAGTACGCTCCAGGCCTCCTCAGTCGTGAGGAGAGACCTGTGCCCTGCAGTGGGCCACAATGCGCTGCAGCCATAGGCACGAAGTACTTAATCAAGTCTACTGTTACAATAGGTCCTGGTGAATATACAAGTTCTAGACAGCGACCTCACATGGGGCTCGGTATTCGAGAGGATGGAGAGGCTCCAAGCTGAAAATCACGTGGTCTACTCCTACGTCGTGTCAGCAATACCCATAGATTATATTTACAACTCCATAATTATCAATGAGACTGGACGTAAAGCAGTGAACAGACCAAAATCCCTGTGCCTCCGATACCTCTTTTCACATAAATCCAAGGTGAAGCCATCGCAGGAAAAGTTACAAGCACTTGTGCCATTTGAAAAGAAGTATGCTATAACTCAGCTGAAGGAATTGCCCTGGTCTGTCATATTTAAGCGATAGAATATCTTAGTAAAGGTGCTCTTCCACCGGCGAGGCGAAGAGAGTTGGATAGCAGAATTCAAATCTCGCTGCCCCATTTCCACCTAAAATTGCTATTGATAGCTATCGCGAGCCGTTAACCGTAGGCCACCGCGAGAGTCGTTGAATCGTTGGCGTGTTAATAAACAAGCTGTATTAATATGAAATTAAAATATCCTCGTCAATCCAGACTAGGTACTTTTACCAAAGATTCGTCGGGTAAGAATTGAATTTTTGCATACATACAATTTTCTGTTTTCGTGTCGCTATTTCGAAAAAGGTTGCTTTTGGTGTAAGCTTATTTTGTTAATTTTAAGCCAGATAATATGGTTTCTGTTAGTTTTTGTTAAAGCGGAAGCTGTGACATTATTACTTAAGTTTTATTCCATTATTTTATTTGACCTAACGAAATAATAAATATAAATACTATAATAAAAGCATTTTATTTAATACTAAAAATTTATTATTGTTAGATCCCCATCATAAAAGCACAAACAATTCCAAGTCAATTCACAAATCAATTATAGACAGCATAAAGCAGAAGAAATATAACCAGTAACAGAGCAAGTACATTGTTAATTATTAAAGTAAGCAATTAGAGTTAATATTAGTAAAATAAGAGTTAATGTATAGAGTATCTATTACAAACTGGATTGCTCAACACCCAAATGAGGGCATCCAATATGACACAATCCTATAGACTCTTCTGAGCTGCCTCAATCAAACCGAAACAATGAATTGGTATGCAGTAGCAGATGAGTAAATGTGGACGAAGTGTCTGGAGGAAGTTTGTCAGAGGACAGACAATATATCACATTACCGTCACTGTCTTAGAACAATCTTTCATAGAGTAATCAGTATAATATATCAGTATATAATACTACATGATCACATTTAATGGTTAATGTATTTCTCCTAAATCTTTTTGTTTTAGTTTTATCAGGATATGGCCGATTTGTCTGTGGTGGGTGCCCAGGTTAACCATATTAAATGTTAAGAGTAGCTTACTCTAGCAATGCATTTAACATTTATCTTACAATTGGCGAAACTCAACTGTTCACAGATTAATAAAGTGTAGTAATCTCAATACTTTGTGGCGATTTACCACCCCTCTACAAGATACTATGCCATGGCCAAGGGAGGCATCACCATTTGTCAAACTGGTGACCCCAAATAAAAGCATCCATAGCAAGTCTCACCCCCCATAATCAGCTAGACATGCATGGACTTCTAGATGCATTTTTCTGTGGAATTACGTAGCAAATTATTACCACTAGAAAGTAAATGGTGCACATACCATACTACACTTCCTGTATTCTACTACCTTAACAACAATACGAGATCTAGAAGTATCTGGACTGCTGCCAAGGAATGATCATCACACCTAGCAGAAGTTATCCTTTTGTTTTACCAGAATATTCCATTTATTTGGCCAGCTAGTGTAAAGTAGTGTGGGACCTATGCAGTTCAGCATTAGAGCCCCTTGCATGTGCCATCATATTCTCTATCCTATTTGTGGTCTCTCGGACCATAGAGAACTCTGACAGGTCAGGCAAATCAAGAACAATGTGAGCAGAGAGACGTTTGTAAACAGAACTTGTGTCTTTTTTATTTCGCCTTGCTTCCTCATACTTTAACTGTTGCTTCAAATAAATTGACTGCTTCAGCATTTCCTGAATGTTTTGGAAGCTGGTGGCTGCACCGTCCATTGATTTGACTGCACTGGAATTAGAAAAGAAACACTTATAGCAGAAGCAAGTTGAGGGGCTATTATGGACTGATAAATGGACATCAAAAGTTCCTTCAAAACCACAGCGAGGTATACATGTACATATAAGAACGCATTATACATATATGCGCACAGGTGGAATGTTCCAAAAGTCACTACAGTTTTAAATACTAATTAATTGTAGATCAACTCAATTAACTCGTTTAAAAATAAACTGGTTGCAAAATGAATAAATACCACTACTGTAACGATGACTGTAAGGACTTCCAATGGTTTCAACACTGTGTTAGACACATCAGCTTGAAGCTGAGTGTTGGTTTGGATAGGAGGAATAGGCCGATGTCAGCGCTAAAGTTAAAGTAGAATAAGTTGGCAGAAATACCAATTACCTAAGAGCGTACTCGACATCGTAACAACGTCCTTGTAACTCGTGCTGAAGTTTCGTGACTTCAACTCTCCTTTCCACCATGGGGGGCAATGCTTTCCTTACGTGCTCTTGAAGTCTGTATAAAGCTAGAGAAGGCTCGTTGGCCACTATATGCATGTTTTCAGATATCCTTTCCGCTGCTAAAAGTTGTAAAAAGCTTTGATAAAGATACACGCGTACAATAAAGAGAACAAAAAATGTATGCACTGAATTTTTTTATCAATGCACCTTTTTTAGCTTTGGTTTCTAACTCTGGGTCCCCTTGATATACAAACGCCATGTTTGAATAAAATATATTGAATAAAATTTGGTTTTAAGTCAAACAAAAATAGCTGCTTTGTAGTTTGTTTTGTGTTGAGACTTGACTTGCTTGAAGTTGCTTGTGACACTGACAGTTGTAGCTGGCCGACAACGACCGCACAGATATTAAAATTACTCATATAAAACAGTGCTTTAACAAATACGGCGCCGGGGAATGGTGTGAATAAAACCTTTGACCATAATAATATGCTATATGTCTAAGGGTTAGACCAAAGCAAAGAGTATAATAATTAATACTATACAGGGGTAGACTGTTGTGACCTATTAATTTGTTGTAACATCTTTTGCTAACCAACGGTAAACAATAAATGTTTTTCTTTTCTTTTCTTTATGCGAGTACGTTTCAAACTATTGTGAGCTACCTGATTCCAGTAAAACTATGTGTTCTACCCTGAGACCATAATAGTATCTGAGATTCTACCTGTATTATACAGTAATATAACTATGTGGTTTCGTCAATACTTTGGATGAATGGTCTGATTGCGTAGACCGTCTGGTGATTGTCATAAATTGACGTACACATTTGACAGACCTGTCTGCCTGCTACCGCGGCAAGATTTCTTTTTCGATTTCGTTCGAGTCTTTCTTGATTCTGATTGTATATTTATTCCGTAATTCAGTATCTTTTGTTATAATTTATCAGAAAGGTACATCATATACAAATAATAATGCCTAAATAAAAGGTGACATTGAAAAGCATTACGTACGACACTTATCTATAAATTTGTCGGATGTCGATTTATCAGTCTTTGTCACGTTTTATTGTTAACGGGTGGGTTATCAAATCAACTCTGCACTTTGTAACTGTCTTACGTTCAATTCAAATATAAAGTTTTTAGATTTTGATAAGCGATTAGCGCAACGAGTTATCTGCTTCAATTTGCTAAGGTCAGTGCATTTATCTTACTCTTCTTATTCTTGAACTTAAATAGTTAAAAACAGTGAAGGAAAACATTCTGTGAAAACCTTAAGTAGGTACTCCATAATGTTCTCTAGACGCGGTGTGAAATCTGCCAACCTGGACATGTCTGGCCCCTTTCCCATTCCCTACATTCCCTGGCCTCCATTCTGCTCGGTTAATTCTGTATCACTATTAATTTCATATATTTTATATTAAATTGAACACTTTTCAGGTGATATGTGATGTCTTTGAGCATAAGTATGGTGAGTTAATGATTGATTTTTGTTTATTTGGTTAACTGTTACTCCTTATTGTTTTTAGTTATTGTGTTATTGAATACAGATGAACAAATTATTTATGTATTTCAGGAATCATCAGTAGTATCCAATATTGTAGGTTCAGTACTAAACCCTATGTTTCCTATTAATATGCTGTTGCGGATGTACTCCCTGTGTATACTGATGGTGGATGTAATGTGGGTCATTTTGAACACCATGGTTGCTATAACACAGGCTGCTTATGAGCTGTTCTGTCCACCACCCATTAAATCTCTCTCGGGGGAGACTGCTATGGTAAGTTGAATGTTTTTTTAAATTTATATGCTTGAATTTAAATTATTGACAACATATTTAAAACTTATACTAGGTAAACAAAATAAGGATGTGTAATACATCTACCTATCTTTTACATAATGTTATCTCATGATTTTGACCTATTAAAGTTATCTCTTATAGAATTGCTTAATTAACACTTGTCCAAAATGTTACTGATAATGTTACAATAATGTACTCACTAAATAACCTGATAAATAATAGTTATTAGATTGTGTAACCTTTGATGAAACCGGGATCCTTCTTTAAATTTCAGATCATTGGTTCCGGAAGAGGTGTAGGCAAGGAGCTTGCTTTACAACTAGCAGAACTCGGAGCCATTGTTCTGTGTGTTGATATCAATAAGGACAATAATGCCAACACTGTAGAAAAAATAAGGCAAAATGGCGGTACAGCTCACCCCTTCACCTGTGATGTGACTAAAAAGGAAAATGTCTCTAACCTGGCAATACAGCTCAGAAAACTCAGCCAGCCCGTGGAGATGATTGATTACGTTAGCATGCTGTTTTATTGCTGTGGCATTCCTAGCCCTAGGTCCCTTATGAATCAGCCCCCTCAAGATATTCATGCTACATTGGATTTGACTCTAACTTCCTACTTCTATGTAAGTTTATTATGTCAAATGATTATCATATTCTGGTGTTTAACAGTCTCTGAATCTTCATCATGTAACCATGTACATCTATATATACATATAAAAATGGATGTTGGTATTAAATATCTGATATTGATAGACTCGCAACTCCGTTTGACTGATCTCCATGAAGATTGACACATATAAATGTTTATTCATGGAGAAGCTTTTATAATAATACACCTTATTGTACACCATCGATACACACCACATACTCATATGAAACAAAAAAATACTATATACAAAAGGCGGGCTGGGCTTATCGTTAAGAAGCGATTTCTTCCAGACAACCTTAACATTTAATGATTTTTTTAATAGTTTGTATCACACAGGCAGGACGACGTCTAG
>DWLO01000712.1:0-18232 GCA_018245335.1 Dalla quadristriga | reverse complement strand
CCGCCTGGTCATAAACTTTCAATCTATTTCCTTAGTGATGATAAGCCTACCCACCCCACCCCACTGGTAAAAGTAACCGATTCTTCTCAGGATGTAAGAGTCGCAGATACGACTACAACCTCCAATCTTGTCACGTCGTATGCTCTACAGGAAGCCAATTTAATTTATCAGTCATCAACAACGAACCAAAACTGGCAAAATTTTAATTACACTGAAACTAAAGATTTGTCTAACAATGCTATAAGTAGTGATTATGCAGGTTGGGGGCCGACAACCCCGTTTGAAAAAGATGCCAACGTTAATGATACACATAATATTATATTCAGTGACCACAAAAAAGAATCGAAAAAGGAACCTTACGCATTTTACAAACCAATGCTATCCGAATCACCGCCTCCGAGACTAACATCTGCATCTATACATCTGCCGCCATTCGTTCAAACTGCACCTCCTGCAACGATATCAACCAGCAGCGTCCAGACGACGATGCCGTACGAGGAAACTACCTTTTATACTAGTGAAACTCAAAATTACTATGAAGAAAGCACAACGGAAAAAATTGCTGCCTACACCTTTCTTCCAACTTCAGCGCCAAATGTAGATACTAAACCAAATTTGGTTGATATGTTGAGTCCGATGATGTCCATGCCAATGATACCTGATTCCAAAAGGCCAGAAGATAATCTCTACGGTCACGCTTCAGAAACAGTCCAGGTTTTTAAGGAGCTTACTACGAGTCAAGACGTGATGAAACTAGAAGTCATGCAAACAATGCAACCACCACCGTTTAATTCATCAGAAACTACAATTACTGTGCATCATCAGCCTGTTCATGTTAATCCACATATTGTTAATAATTTAATTCATGCTAAGCCCGCAACATTTACTCATGATCCCTACTTACATATGCGTTTTACCACGCCCATGCCAACAACTGCATCTGTAATAAATATATCAGAGGATATGAAAACCACCACCGAAGGTCCATCGATACCAATGTATTTAATTATACAGGGTCATTCCAAAGTTAAAACTTACGGATCCAAACCAAAAGCTCCCTCAAGCTCATTAAATAACGAAATACCAAAATTAAATGAAACTAACGAAGTAAAACATTTACATCCGATCAAACAGAAAGGAAGTAAACATGCAGAGAAAAAAGACATGCACAGAGCAGGTCGAGCCAAAAATTTGAAATCGTTAGTTGACAATGGCCTAGGTTCAATTGAAATACAGGAAGCTGACGTTGGCATAAAATACGATGTAAGCGACGGCAGTGATGTCCCTGTGGAGATTTATAGGAAAGGTATCGTAGACGGAGAAGAAAATAATTATTTGTCAATTAATAAATCCTCCAAAGAAAACCGCTACAAGAGACAAATTGACCTCGATGATTTATTACCTTTCGATGAGGACACACTGGAAGAGTACGTTTATAACTTTTTTAACGGAAAGCGGAACGATACCGGAATCACGGGATTTATAGCACAAGCTATAACTAGTGATTCAGCCGCCACCGTTGACGATCTAGAAGACGACGATAATGATTCTGATAACGAGGACAGATGAGCAAATCTTTAACTAATTACATAATGTATGCAAAGTGCTTAAATTATTTGGAAATGTTGTTTTATGAATACTTAGTATAATACCAAATAAAGGTTTCGATTATGAACGATTGTAGTTACCGATAGCTTCTACATAACAATTCGAGACCATAATAAAATATGTTTAAAAGATCTTCATACAATGTTCTCCACTCCATTATATGGTCAAACTTACAAATTTCAATGAATTCAGATTTTAATGTGTGTAGTATAGTAGTAGTGCGTGCTTAGATAAATTAAAATAAGATATCGTTACTTAACATTCCCACCGCTATGCGTATTATTATTTAGAAATTGGCACAAAAAATCATGGCGAATAAATCATTAAATATTTATATATATTATAATTAGATAATAAGTATACCTACTTTATGCAACTTGAAAATCTCTATCAACATTATATTAATGTGTCAAATTAAATTAATTAATGAGGTTTGTTTGTCCTGTTTTAATTGAGTTCATTACCGTATGTATCTAAGTATCTCATGGTATTTTTTATGTTTCATTATTAATTAATTAGGTTGCACTGAAGGTTTTGCACTCTTGAATATTTGCACTCTTAGCTGCTCATGAATGTTCGGATATTAAATATTACAACATAATAATACTAAGAAACACACAACAAACTTTTAAATTGGTAATAATAAAATTGCGTCTATTTCTAAAATCATCAGTAAAAAGAAATTAAATAAACGCAGAAGGTTTTAGTCAATTACTAGGGTAGGTCCCTACTTACTTATTGCAAACAGTAGCTACATATCTTGGTGTTCAAATTCTGGTAATACGTACTGTGAAAGGGAACGCTACTTTCCGTTTATATCATTATGAACGAATAAAACTATTACCTATGTAAAAAAACGGCGACAATAAAAAAAAAGCGGGTAAAAAAAATATTATATTACAGTGAGCACCCTTTGTACGCTTAATAATTTTGCACGCAAATCTGTTATTGGGTAGAAGCGCGTAGAAACTATTTGGTAAACTTAGTTTAAGTCAAAGCCTTGTTTATGCATCGTAGTCCTCATCATGAAACTACCACTGGCCTTCGAGCAGGGGTCTCCTCTCAGAGTGAATAGTAGGCAATAGGCAATAATTTATATATTCTGTTCTGGTGTACAATAAAGTGTTTTTGTATTGTATTGTATAGCCAGACATGCTGGCGAGGTGGCAGATTTTACACATTACCCTTGAGTACCTTACTTGCATTATGGCTTTCAGGCAGAGGGCAGGGCTTCACATATTTGTTCAAAAGGCACTTAAGGCGAGGGTTTCCGACCTACGATTTGTTAGATTTAAAAACACCGTTTAGCCAAGGACACCGGCATCGCCTTGTAAAATTCAGAGCTACTGGGTTTTTTAAACCCGTACCCGAGGTCTCCCTCTAAATCTAAGGCACAGAGATAAGTACTGATTTCCGCTCATAGTGCCGGCAATTAGGAAGGCCTTTGTCCAGCATTATTGTGACCACTCAGGATTAAGCTATGGCGTAAACGCCGACGCCATTCACGACACGATTGTTCTGGAAGGTACAATAATAGTTATGTATTGTAAGTTGATTGTAAGTATAAATTTAACGCAAAAATTACTCTTTTTTAATGTAGAGCGGACGCTCTGTATGTGTCGGACTTATGTGCGTTACGTTATATTATTAGCAATCATAGTAAAATAATATGTATACTGGCCATATCGACATTAATTTTATTATTTTATCAAATTCAAATGTTATAATAAGTATCTTAGGTAGACTTCATGCACAATGTTAATAAGTATCAAGTGAAGTGTGTATGCTTAAAAAAATAAAATAAAACAGTATTTTTATCGGGATAGAATAGAATGTACAAGAAATATATTTAACTTTTATTTTTTTATATGTGATTTCGT
Organism: Dalla quadristriga; assembly: GCA_018245335.1. NCBI lineage: Eukaryota > Metazoa > Arthropoda > Insecta > Lepidoptera > Hesperiidae > Dalla > Dalla quadristriga. The sequence goes on along the minus strand of DWLO01000712.1, from coordinate 14,744 downwards.
ATTTCAACGCCTATCGCTTCATTGGTCGGAGTAGTTTTATACAATGTAAGAATTATATTTTTCTAATTATGGAGGTTTAGATAAAAAAGATGTATGCGACGCAGCGGACGCGGCCCACTAACACACACATTTCTTACCATCCTTTTCGTAGAAATAGACAAGAGGCAGATAAAGTGAAAGCTGCTTATAAACCGATAAAGTCAACGTTTATTGCAATCTACACAGTTCATAGGAAATCAAGAATGACGAAGAATCTCCAGTGGTCAAGTAACGTAGTACATTCAGAGAAGAGATTAAATGTAAATCCTTATACGTAATGCCACGGAGAAGACGTATACCCAAATCCATATTCCGTTTTTTTTTAAAGATGTGAGAACAATTCGCGAAGATGCATCATTACACCAGTCTGCTTGACACAGACATATCTTATACTCAGCGTCAGCGAATCTGAAACAAAGAGTATTCCGATAGTAGCTGGATTCTCTTAATTAAGTAAGTAATCTTTTTACGGACTCGGACTCAAGTACCTAATAAGTATTTATGTTAACCTTTAAAAATTCTTATCGAAGCATTTGGGTGGCTTATAAATTCCCGACAGTCGGGAATTATTTACCTAATTATTTTATCGTCAAAACCACAGATCAGAGAATAGTAACTTTGTATAAACTAAGTTTTTTTTTTTTTAAAAGGAGAACAGGCACCCTTTCGTCAAGGTGGACTGACGACCTGAAGAAAACAGCGGGAAACCGCTGGATTCCGAGGTCGCAGGACCGATCGGTATAGCGTCTAATAGGGGAGGCTTATGTCCAGCAGTGGACCTCTAAAGGCTGATGGATGGATGGATGGATAAACTAAGATTCCACTATTTATATTTTTGCGTAGATTAATGCGTACCTTTGGTGTTTACAAGCCATAGCTCTAGTAGGGACGGATAAATCTTGAAGTAGATGGTCTTCCGATCCGACTTGGTAACATCCTCTTTGTGTTATCCAAGCGTGTTTGGCGCGTGCGCTCCAAGAACGAACAAAGCACATTGCGTTTGCTAAACTTAAGATAAGCATTGTTTAGTAACATATGATAATAATTTTATTAAATGTTATCGGAGTTGCAAACGGGCGTGCTGACCACTGGAGTTAGCCACATGGAGCTCGAACAGGATATGTATACGCACAGCAGAAATGGCAAATATTATCTCTATATTGTTTGTAGTACTTTATTACCTATACCAACGAATACTAGACAGTTACACTAACAGTAACCATTCGTACAATCCTGTTCAGGGTACCCAAACAGTAACCCTTCGTACAATCCTGTTCGAGGTTAGAGTTGCAGATGTTCATGGGCGGCAGTTAACTAACTGCATGCGCGTTTGCCACTCTCTCTCCCTATTAGTAGAGACTGCGTGGACCCGACTACCCTGCTAGACTTTTTCATATGATATAACCTCCACAACCAAACACAAGTATACCCAAGACAGTCTGCATTTCTTGAGGAGTGAGTTGACCTACTCGTGTGCCAGTGTGCTTCCGTTCCACTAAGAAATTTCCCAACGATTGCTATGAAACTTTACCTTATACGGGCTGGGAGATTCTAGCCAGGGCCTCGAGTAGATACTATGAAACTATTAGGCACCAAATACATAAAAGCCCCAAAGCCTATATTCATTTTATCTGACCGTCATATATAAAATAAATCTCAATTCCTTTCCTACTAGGAAAAGATTCATAAGGATTAAGCCCCTTCCGAATGATTCGTTCACTAACCTGATTTGGACCTGCTTACGTCCAGAATAATTTTATATTTTTTTGTAGTTAAGTTAGCAAACGAGCATGCAGCTCCACCCATCCGCTGCCACCCATGCCATCTGTGAAAAACCTCGAATGGGACCGTAAAAGGAACTGGGGATGTTAGTCCAATTAGTATGAGATGTTAATAAGAATGTTAGATGGTCAGCAGTTACCTATTCGTTAGTATAAGGACTATGGGAGAAAGGACTGTAAGTCGGTGTTAGTGATAGTCCGGTTAGTTTAGTAGTGGTTAGTAAGCAACAATCAACAATCCAAGCAACAATCCAAACTCGCCTGAAACTCTTTAGAATGCAGGTCTTCTCACTGTACTGTAAACTCCACACACCCCCGTGTGGAATTAGCTATAACCGCAAGTTGCATTACTACAAAAGTAGCGTAAAAGATTTTCATAGATGTCTATAATGGGAACTACCTACCCGCACTGGACTTATACTTTATTTAGTGCTAGATAGGGCAAAGATATTAAGTTAAAATCAGGTGAGACCTCCAGTGCAGTTTTGCAGGAAGAGTCTACTGCTGTTGAAGTATAAAGCAGGCCTCACGAAGTCTCCGGCACATGGCTCCTTCTGGCGATGCGTAGCCGAACAATTGTAACAAAACAATGCCTTTGCTTTGGATAAACAGCACACTAATAATAAGTACATCAAAAATATGTTTTCTAGATGATTGTTCATGATTATCCTGTGTTAAGCGTAATTTACAAATATTGACAGATTTTGATATGAAAAGACAATGTCAAGTTTGAAAGAAAGTTGCTGAAGTGGAAAAACAACACAAATTCCTCCATCAACAATGTAGCCTACCAAACCAAACAGCCCAATATAGCCGTTTCTGTGGATTGGAGGATATATACAGAAATACAAAAGGAGCAATGTGATAAGGGGTTGTTTCTTTTATTCTGAGATAATCTGCTTACCTCCACATAATATAGTCAAGGAGCAACGCAGTCTGGAAAAGCCCTTATTATTTCGCCAAAGAAAGGGCTTCGTATGTAAAGGATCTTCACCAAATTGGTTTTTTGTAAATGTTCCGTTGTAACACAGGAGAGCACTCACCACGTGAATGTAAAATAATGTTATGGGTACTATCCAAAAAATCTTCATTTCATCATCATAGTTCCTAGCCTACTAGTTTTTCTCTACAGTAAAATCAATTAAAGATGAAATAAAAGGCATAACACTTTGAATAAATGTATTTTGAATTTCCATAAATTGATAACTATTCACTATCGGTGAGGTAACAATTCTTGCAGAACCGTCTTTGTGAACAATAAAGCTAAATTCACAAACTAACTGATAATTTAGAGTGCATCTAAAATAAACCTAGGCGTCCCTAAATGATACACGTTTATGTCTTGCCAACCAGCTATAGTTTAATTTTCTTAAATGTAACCAATTGGGCACACCCAGAAGGTACATGCATGCACCGCCGCACAACTGCACGCAATAATCATGTACATAATGCATACTTACACAACCACAAATAAGTTTCTACAAGTAGTTACTTCCAGAATGAAGAGATCTTTATCGTTTGTCATTTACATATCATATATATTTTTGGACCCAAAAATAAACTACACATCACATTACGTAATACGCTTGAGACTATTCAAAACACCAAGAGTCACAAATACAATATTAACAAATGCAACAATTATACGATTGACATATTATTATAACATTTTTCCACCACTGGATTTAAAAATATGAAATATAATTTGCATTGGTTTTAAATGTAGGTATGCATGTGAGCAACTATATTTTAATTAACCTGGTATTTTTTCCTAAATGCCTAATTCCTAATTAAGTCCTGCATTCTTTTACTAAAAAATAAAAAATATAACCAGTTCACATAAACAAGTAGAATAAACATAACAACAAAATAATTTATGGTAATTTTAAACGATTCAACTGATGTTTTAAAAATCGCTAATGATAATAATCATAAATATTATTCACTTAACATCTAAATACCTAAAAAATAATTTGTGCGACAAAAGTAAAGATTGGAAACATTAGGGTCGATTCACATTTAAGCAGAGTCGAAGCGTACCGAAGTGACTTATTACTTTGGTTTTATTTTTTACTGATATTTTTAAAAGTAATGTAAGCCGTTTCAATTCTTCATTCATACAGACCGAAAACGACATTAAATTCAATCGTACGTCACCTACACCAAATATCAATTATTGGTTGTAGTTTAATCAGGTTTTTTTTAGTTCTCGTTATTTGGTTAATTTCAGCTTGCACATTTTTCTTTTCCCTAAATTGACTCTAAGCCTTTACAAAGCGACAAGTCGTTGATATCAAGAGCCGCAATTATTTATATGTTCACAAATAAATAATACTTCAAAGGTACTTCACAATCGCTCATAATGTTCTAATTCAATCTATAAGTTCACTTCACCAACTATTTTGATTGATCATACCTACTGATAATACACACTATGATAAAATGACGCTCTTGGTCAAATGTTCACCAAAATAATCCAGCAAGACAATTTAGTGACATGATTTAACATTTAAAATGCAGCTACATATATTTTTAAACATAAAGAATGCAAAACCAATGCACTTTATATGTCATACAATAAAACATGTGGTTTAAAATTTACAGAGATATTATTCAAGCAAGATACAAATTCGTATACACATCCCGGGTACCATGGATAAATCCATAAATCCATGGCAACTGTGAAACTTGAGTCGTTTGAAATTTTAATGAAAAATTTGAGCAGAAACGTTAAAAGAAAAAGAGACATATATTTTTTACTAAAACCTCAATTTGAATCAATTAAAAATACTAAAACGTTAGAAGTTTTACAATTAACATAATTATGTTAAGCAATGGTACATTTAAATTAAGTGTAGGAATCTCGCTTGTTGCAGATTGAGATGAAAAGAGGTTCATCATACTGTATTATAAACTGTAAGTGGTTAGGAGAGAAGGGGGCAGCTCTAAATAATTATAAGAAACTACAATAACAGTAGTCTGTCATTGTGTCAATTGTGCCGCCTAATTGTAAATTTTATGTCAACCCAGGATACCTTGAAAAAAAAACTAATTTTCACTTATGAACTAATAAAAACCGTACACATACCTACATACAAGACGACTCACGGAGACAAATATCAGAAAGTTTTCTAAGGCTTATACATTTCATACTTCTGGTGCATTATTATATTATATTTAGGAATAAGACATTTCTTTTTTATCTTTTTATCCTGATATTAAGTCGCCTAACCTATTTTGACAACATAGTTTTAAACTTCATTTATAAAAAAACCATTACGTCTATAGGTGATGGTTTTCTGGATAATAACATCAACTGGACAAACCTGGCTACAGCCTAGACAAATCAATTCTAAAAATTGCAACGTTCAGCAAGCTCTTTTATTTATACGGATTTCTACTGTACTCCTACTGTTATAAGTTCATTTGATTTGACTGGAGTCTCCTACTTTACAGCTCAGGACTCAATTTAACTCAAAGTGACTGACGACTAATAGTCGGAGTGTTGAAAAATAGACTAGATTAAGACTAATACGCGAGTTGTACAGCACTAATTTACAATCAAATTATAGTTCCCCTAGCTCTTCAGGAACGGAACTCTAAAATGTATACCTAAAGCTTTCCCCCTTCCCCCATACCTAATTTTCACAACTGCCGCATTATATTCAAGACCTTATTAAAACTTGTTTCCAATATCGGAAAGACCCTACATAATGGTAAATTGTGACAAAAGACCAGCGAAATTTAAGAATTTCTGTAGTGGAGCAAGACATGCAATCACAAATACATAATGGAAAATTAGTAATTTATAAACCAACAAGTTCTTTGCTTTTAATAATTCAATTAAATTTTTTATTTAATTAAATTAATAACATTTCAATTTAATAATTTAATTTAATTTTAATAAATCGTTAAGATTATGCTACAATTACTGGAATTATCTATTTGGAACTAAAGAATTGATAAAACAAAAAGCTGAAATTAAATGCAATAAGATTTCACAGTAGTGTTTTTACACCAATTTTACACTACAAACAACAATTTTTATATAATGTCTCAAATATTTCCAATACTTGACCACCTCAAGAACTACTAATAAGTGATACAAACGCAATGTTTTGTTACATCGTTAAAACACAAGTGATCTCACTACATTATAATAAGTGAAGATATATATATACAAAATGTCGACTAAGAACAATTTACTTGTTCACTAACACATGAAATGTTACTTCTTTTATAATAAGTAGTATTTATAAATGACACATAGAATCTTAAATTTAAGACTTTGTGATATTTGAACAGACATCTATTTAAACGTTTGAATATAATGGCATCTAGGTAATAACATTAATTGGACAAGTTTTAAGCTACGAGAGAAAAAGCTAAAGGAATATTTATAGCAGATAACAATTGGGTTGGGCGAGTCGGCGGCGGCTAGGTCGTATTGCTTTTCCGCAACGAGAATAACATCCACATCATCAAGCATCTTTCTAGATGATCATAATAATATGACAATCATCTAGATTCTTCTATATGATTGTCATATAAAACAGCTTGAAAATCATAATTTATTTGTTTTTCCATAAAAGAAAACATATATAATTATTATAATAATATAGCAGTTTTACTGTAGCAATTGATACAAATTGATGAAATATGCTCCTCTTAAAGACCAAAATACAATATAAATAAATTATATTACTTACTGCAGTTTATGCCTCACATTATCTAATGTGAAGTAATTAAATAAGTACACCATACATCTGAACTCAATACAATGACTACAAAGAAATTACTTTCATGAACATTAAGATAATTAGGCAAGATTATTTACCTAATTATCTTAGATAGCTACCAAATAAGGAATGCCTGATATTGTAATATATAAATTGCATATTTTTTCCTCATCAAACAATATGAATTAATTATTGTAGTGTATCTAATCTTGTAGTAAAGAACTAACATTGTCCCAGCAAATGTATTATAAGTTATTATATTTGACTAGATACCAAAGCAGACAATGCCATAAGTAACTAAAATAAAAACATGCTAAAATGATAATGTATAAACATTGCTTATATTATGACTTGGAATATTCTAGATAATGGGATGACTTGTCAGATATTATTCTCATTGCATGCATTTTTTCAATCTTCGAATTTAGCTCATAGTCCAGTCCAAGCCCCAGCGTTCTGAAACTTTCAGTTGTGCTGCAGCTGCATCTTTCAGTGAAAATAGGTGTGTCATCTCCAATTCTGTTTTTGCCAATGCGATTGCCTTCTCAAACAGTTCCAGTGAACGCCTCAGATTGCCCCTGTAATACATAACTAATTAGATGGTAGTTTACAAAAAATAATCAATTTCCTAACAAATCGTAACTTTGTAAAGTAATTGTCACAAATAAATTGTAGTTTGGCTTCAGAAGGAATTTATGATAAAACTAACTAAGATGTTAGTTAATTATAAGAAATATCATTTCAATGCCCACCCCTTCCCTTATACAGATAAATTGCAGATAGATCTCCCCGATTCTATGCAATGCATAGAGTAAGTAGTGTATTTTATACACCACACTAACTATTTACCTCTTTTTACTTAAATTGCAAACCGCGGAACTATTATTTTATTTATATCTCATAAGTGACCCACAAACTTTATCATTAATTATCAGTAGATAGACCTTTAGAGAGATGTTGAATATAAACTGCTCTGATTGTGTTGAAGGTCTGCTGCTTCTTAATACTAAAGTACAATCGTAGAGCCTCAAGATATCACCAATGTAAATTACATAATGTTGACACAAATGTCATCACATTGGCAAAAACATGAAAAACCATCATTGACCTTGTAACATAGATCTCCAAAAAGGAACTATTAGAAAATTCATCTTAGGATTATGTTCAAGATTTATTCAATAGAATCTTTGCTATCTAGAATTTGTAGCTGAGGGATAGATAACCCATCAGAGATAAACAAAACATGCACTAGATAATAGTGTGGTTAAATATGGAGTGATAACTCTTATCTCCCTATCCTACTGAATGTTATAAATGTTCACGTCATTTTGAACTTTTAAATGTTAAACATGAGTAGTAAATTAATACAGTCCAAAATAAATATTACCTTTGAACTTCTATAGTACCAAGTGTCTCATAGGCGAAATCACACTTATCATCCATTTCAATGGCTTTGTTGATGAGCTTTACAGCTTTATCAAAATCTGTGCTCTTTTGTAGCTGTACTAGCCCTTTGTGGACATACAAAGTGGCATTATTTGGGTCCACAGCCAGTGCAGAATCAAACAAAGCCTCTGCTCGTCCCCACTCCTGTTGATCTGACAGGACTTGCGCAAATAAGATATATGCCTCAGCACATCGTGGGAATCGTTCAAGAGCTCGCTCAAAATCTGCCCTTACTTGGGTCAAAGCTCCAACATTTTTGTGTAACTGAGCATGTCTATAGTCAGCATAGCACTTTTGAATATAGGCAATAGAAAAGTCAGGGTTAAGCTCCACAGCCTTGGCAAACTCTGCAGTTGCTTCATCCATTCTCTCAAGCAGCAAGTAGACCTGGCCCCGGTGATGATATATATCAGAGTTATTAGGATCCAGCTTAGCAGCATTTGCAAAATCTTCAAGACAGCGTTCAGTATTCTCCAGCTGTGTATACAAGGAAGCTCTTTTGATTAGAGCATTTACCTTCACCTTGGTGGAAGCATCACTCTCAACAACCTTCCCCAAATCTGCCTGAGCCTCATCATGTCTACCTAAGAGCAAATAGAATGTTGCACGCAAAAGCAAAGCTTCATATTTGTACTTCCCAAATAATTTTAGTTCCTCAGTACAGGCGTTAACAACAGATTCATAATCTTGGGCATCCAAAGCTTGTCTAGCTTTAGCAAAACCACCAGTAACATTATCATCCATCTGTATTTTGGTAATGGGATCTTCCGAGAAGGCAGAAAAGTAAGTCTTAATAAAATGTTTTGAGGGCATAACAGGTTGCCTTTTGTCTAATGCTTCACGAGCGTGCTGCCTACCGAGTGCCTTCAGTATACGGTCGGCGTTAACCAAAGAGCTCTGTACTTGAAACTTTTCTAGAATGCAAGCCGAGGTTACATCCTCTAAAGCCAGAACTAAATCTCCACTCTTCTCTGCGGCTCTTGAACGCCTAAGGAAAGCTTTCACATACTTTTCGTTTAACCTGAGCGCAAAAGTACAATCTTCTTTCACCTGATCCCACATCTCGCGTTTCTCATAGCATGCAGACCTGTTTTGATAAAATGTCGCAAGATCCACTGTGCGGTCCGGGGGACAGGCCTCGATCGCATCATTATACAGGGTGATAGCCTTGTCATACTCTCCAGCATGGAAAGCACGGTTTCCGGCACCCTTCAATTTCATAGCACGATCGATAGCACTCTCTGAGGATTTCGCATTGTTCTCCTCGTTGTCCAATGAAATTGTGGTTTTCGCTTTTAACTCTGCTACTTTCTTCTTTTCGGGATCTTCAAATCTATTTCTCAAATAAAGGTAACCTAGGCCGATAGCCAAAGGTGCGCCGAGAAGAATAGCCAACTGCCATTTAGGAAAAGGTGTACTGCCCGTTGACGCCATCCTCATAAAAATAAATAACTATTAAGGATTCACCATTTATTTTGTGACGACCTTAGGGAACCCTCATAAAAACTTAAAATTTTAAAATTTTTATTCAGGCCTATCCAATTCTATAACCTTCTCATCTGAAGCTATGACACAACACGAACAGATAAAAAATCTATGACATGACGTATCCCTATATTGTCTGTGGACATGATGTCTATGGATTTATAGTGCACGTCAGAAAAGACCGAGCGCGACTGTCATTTACCATTAGTGACTTTGTGGGCCAGCTGGCACAGGATATGTTCTACCGCGCCGACAACGGCCCACACGTACACCTAAGGGGCTTCGCGTCCCTCCACGCTCGACCACCGGAGGTCAGGCTGCTCCCGCGGGAGCTCGTAGTGTCGGTCGACCTCAGTCATAATTAACTGCGCCACTAAGTAAGGTACGCACCGGCACGCATACATCATCACCCCCCTTGTTTTTACAACAGGGGGGCACAAACACATTTCACCGGGAGACTGATCTCCCAAGTATTTGCTCGGGTAATAAGGGATACCTAGAGACCCGAAGGCCCCTTTTTTTTTTCGTCTGTCAACAGTGCGTTTGCGTTGGAGGACCCTCGTTCGTTTCGTTCATTCGCTCGCAGGTCGCAGTGACAGCTCACATTGCAAGAAAAAACAATGAGAATGAGAACAAAATTGTCAAAAAAGTTACTTGGCTTAGCTTAGGACAAAGAGTATAATAATATATACAGGAAAAGAGAGCCCTCTTGCGTGATTTTTGTAATGTTTTTTGTAAACGAAAACTAAGTATATTATATATGCATATTTTATGTAGTTATAGATATAGATAGGTAACATAAGAATGAGTTTATATTTACCAGTTTTATTTTAGTTTGCTAATATTGTGCGTTATGTAATCAAACCGTTACAAACATTTTATCTGGTAACAAAACTGGTATTTCCGTACTTTCTTAAAAGACAAAAATGAATTTAATCGTAAGTTACATGCGTAAGCGCCGGCACCATTTTTTTTGTTTTCTTTTTGACACTGTCATACAGTGCTGCCAAATGTAGCCCGATTCAAGTCGCAGAATATTTTGCAAAAATTAGCCTATAGTTTGCCCAATCGAGTATTTAGCACAAGTAGCCTAATCTTGACCAGAAAATAATGTACTCTGCTAGGGAGGGTGTTTTCATAATGTACTACGCCATTGTTTTACTACTGCTACGTTATGAAAGCACGTCCACCCCTTTTCTGGCTGGAACTCGCATCCTTTAATACACTACATCTGATATCCATTAAATTTAACCTTTTTATTAATCAGCGAATATTTTTCTTCGCAAATAGCCTAGCAACATTCATTTACATAATGTAGATGGCGCTACAGCGTTAACAATTTGACAGGCCCATACAACTGTCTCCCCCCTGGCGTGCCCCTGGCTTAGTAACGTAACTAGGGTTAGATACCTCCATACGTAGTATCCCTATATAGTCTGTGATACCTCCGGGTAATCCGTGTATATTTATTCTGTGTTACTGACGTTACTGTTTCAAACTTATGGTTGTTGGTTGATTTGGTTAGATTTTAATACGTAAAATTTGGAATATGTGAAAGTTCACACATTAATTAAAATATTTCATTGTTTTGTTCCACACGTATTTAGGATTTATTGTAACAAAGTAAAATGTTTGTGTCTACAATAAGCAGAATTGTAAGTCGACTCTTGCACATCTAGGTTCACGTATCAAAATTCATATTTCATTAGTTAACTTGTTTAATTTACCTACTTTAATAATGATGAGTTTTGACTGAGTTTTTGTTTTTATCTGAAACGGTTGCAGGCAAAAGTTAGCAATTTTATAAAGTCTAACCAACATATCGGCTCCGCATTATGCATCATTCAGCAAAAGAGGCAGAGAACCGATCTATATGAACCTGATTATCTTATTGTGAGTGAAATAATAAATGTACTTTATATAAGTATTTTAATCTGAATCTACACAGTTGATCTACATTATGAACATAACACTCTGATGTATCTGTCTAATCCTATTTTAATTAATTCTAGAGTATGGAGCCAGATGAGCCAGTTTATGACTGTTTGAATCTACAACTTAAAGGATATGATTATGCACTACTTGAAACATGTCAAAGTGAGATTCACAGATTTGCAGAAAATATGGGACTACAGGTTGATGAATGGTTGGTAAAATTATATAGTGCTGTTGTCTTTTTAGAGTGTAAATGTCCATCAATAATCCCTTGATAATGTTGATAACCATGCCAACATTTGTACATTTTAGATCTTTTCTAAAAAATATTTATCTAAATAAATAACACTTATTAATGCAGACTAATTTGAACCATTAATATTTACACATTTAGTTGGGCGACTCCAGCACAGCAACTGAAAGTTTTACGGTATAAACCTGGAGGGACAGCTCTAGATGCAGAGTATCACCTCAATGTCTATGAGCGCAATGTTCAGGTAATTTTAGTTCTTATTATGTATTGTGTTTTTAAAGTTATTGTTTTCTACATTTTGTTTCAAAGAGTAATTAATTTAATTCAATTTACTCAATGTGTAGTCAATGTTCATTGACACGCGCTTCTCCACTAGCCGGCGACAACGACTGGACGGCAGACAGGGATGCAAGAAGTATGAAAATATTAGGCGCCTTCATCCAGTCGCCGACAATACCGGCAACACAGTCTGCGGTTCATTCCTGGCCGCCTTCCGGTTTGCCGTCGCTGTCGCTGTACCGGCTACTGGAAAAACATACTGTTGTACACCTGCGTATGAGCCCCAGCTCCCGCAGGTCATGCGAGCCAAACTAACACGACAATATACCGAAAATATCCCAGACGGCAGCCGATACGACATTAGAGAGGCTCTCAAGCAACTTAAGAAAAAAGGCAGTGGGAGGTGATGTAATCACAACCGAGCTGCTAAGAGCTGGCGGTAAACCTGACCTTGTAGGGTTTCAAAAGTTATTCTAGCGGAACTACCCTGGAGGCGTCGCATAGAAGCGTGGTTATTTATTTATTTATTAAAAACTTTATTGACACCTCTTAAAAAGATACAACAATGGGCGGACTTAATGCCTTATGGCATTTTCTACCAGTCAACCCTTGGTAGATGAGGAAAATTTGTGGTAGGTGTGAACTTCTAATAATACTATGTAGATAAATTACGAGAATATACACAATATAAATACGTACATACATACATAATACATACATACACATTTATTCTACAGGCCCATTGCGCTTATGAGCCACGTTATTAAGATTTTCTCGAGGGTCCTCACTAATCTCATTGCTCGCTGGCTCGACGTCTTCCAGCCTTTCGAATATGCCGGTTTCCGAAAAGGATACAGTATCATGGACCACATACACACACTACGGCAGGTTATACATGTTGCTTATGTGGACTATGAGAAAGCATTTGATACTGTCGAAACCTGGATGGTACTGGAGTCTCTGCAGCGGTGCCTGATCGACTATAGATTTATCGAAGAGTTGGAATTTTGTATAGAAAGCTACCACCATGTTGGTCCGAGTACGCGACAAATACACAAACCCTATCCAACTGGATAAGGACAACTCGAAGAAGACGTAATATCGCGACCGCCGCATTGGAGGATATGTCCAAACTGAGTGGAAAGGACGCGGAATCAACATTAATGGCGAACACCTCATACGCCAACGATATAGTGATCTAGGCGGAACCGCTGGATGACCTCAGTACCATGCTAGGAGACCTGAACAAAACCTCACGAGTTGGTCAGAAAATGAACATGGAGTAAACAAAAATCATGTCCAATGTATAAAACCGCTGGATTCATAGGGCACAGGACCGGTCCTAGTGGCGCCAATTAAGAGAGGCCTATGTCCAGCAGTGGCCCTCCAAGGGCTTACAGATGAAATTTCTGTTTTCATATTTGTAAGTAGGTTATAATTACGTAAAGATTTGACATTACAAGATGAGTAAGTATCTACCTATTAATCAGGAATATTGCAATGACGTAATATAATTTAATCGTCTTGGTCCCGTAAACTCGTCACCTCTACGTCTGTGACCGCAGCCATAGGTACTCGAAAGGTAAGAACTCATTAAAGACGCAACATACTCGTAATAATAGCGATAGGTACCTGATAGAACAATAATGTTGTACGTAGTTTCGTTTTACCAAAATGACGATTGCATTATTGCCTTACCAGTGTGGTTTGGCTATTAGGTCGTAGCCACAACGTTAAAAATAGACGAAGTAGATAGAGTATGGGCATGCGACCCGTGAACACTGAACCAACTTCAGATAGGGCAACAGTCCAATTTGAAATCAGTCGCACATAGAATGCTACCACACCGAAACGCTGAAATTTACCTCACCGAAAAGTCGAAAATATTTTATTCATCTAATAAATATAATAAGTTACTTCTGACACGTCCATCGTGTATAAAGCATGAATTAGTACAGTTACTGACGCCGTCACAGGCAGCAAGCTTCGCCTGTCCACCGTGCCTCTGTTGGGCAATGCGCACCGGACGCGGTGCGGGGCGGTCTCTAACCGAGCCGCGCCGCGTTCGGTGTGTGGAGCTCCTACAACTCACACCCCCGCACTAGGATTTCTTGTGTTGCGGGTGGCGGACACATAGAAACAACACAATTTAATGTAACGCATGTTAACGCATTTTAATCTAATTTTAATGGCTATGAAGATATACGTGCGCACCAATCCAACTTTCTTATGCTTATTTGATATCATAAAAACAAAATAATCCATATTTTTCGCAGATAATGCTAACAGATGTAATTTATTGTTACTTTGTTGTTTTCTTTAGGTGTCCGATGTGCCTGCGTGGGCGCTGGGGTCGTTATTGCGCGTGGCGCGTGCAGTCCTGCCTGAAGGCTGCACGCTCAACGTGCACGAGCACACGGTGGCGCACGAGGAGGTCCGCTACGTGCCCGACAACCAGCTGCTGGAGCTCAAACAGCAGCTACAGGACATGGGAGGCAGTCGAGCTGACAGAAAGAAGAAAAAGTAACCGGCCGGCCCTTTCGGTTGTGTTGTATATAGAAAATGTAGTTACGTAATTTAAGTAGATAATTTAAAAAATATCTTGTTTCTTTGATTTCTTGTTACTATTAAGTTGCCATTCCTCGCATAATATTCGTGGTCGCGCGGCGAGTGACAATCGTGATCGATTGAGAATGTTAAGCCGCACCGGTCCGGCCGGCAAGTGGATGGGTGACCGCTAGTGGCAAAATTTCTTGAGCGCTTCCGTGCTTCGGAGGGCACGTTAAG
>DWLO01000711.1:0-18259 GCA_018245335.1 Dalla quadristriga | reverse complement strand
TATGTCACGATAGACAAAACCTATCTTAGTCATCGGCTTTATAAAAAATAATACATACTTAGCCTATATCATCTAAGGTAGGCATCAAAACAAAACAAACGTAATGTTATCGGCACTGGAGAAAATTTACTAAGAGCTGTGACAGTGTCGACAGAGAGCCACATTTTCAGCGTGACCTCATAAATATTATCACATTAATTTCCATTCGTGAATAAGGAGCAATCTCAGTCATCACGACACTCGCTATTTATTTTTGTTCAAGAGACATACATAATTTACTTCTGAGTTGATAACTTTTTCGTTGAGTGAATGAACGAATATCGTCCATCCAATTGACACCATTTCAATTATTAACATACTGATTTATGGTTTTACATTCAACTAAACCATTTTCATTTAAATGTTTGCTTCAAAATTGTCTTATAAAAGCCGTAGGTGCCAAATGACGTCACTGCTTCACTGAATGCCGATATTCGTTTAAAAATGGCATTTGTGACATTTGGGTTCATAAAACTAGCTAACTCATTATCCAGAGCAGTGACGTTCCGCACAGATATAATAATATGTACTCCCCGCCCTAAGTAAGGTCAGCACCGATACGCATACATCCTCTCGCCCCTGGAAACTCAACACATTTCACCGGGAGACTTTGATCTCCCAGAGTATCTGCCCGGGTAATAAGGGATACCCAAATACCCGTAGGCCCCACGTTTTTTTCCTGTCAACAGTGCGGGTGCGTTGGAGGACCCTCGTTGATATACTCCGAATGTTCAATGGCGCACACATTGACACACTTCGAAGGACACTGACAGAAGTAGGGAAAATGATTCATTGATTTTTATGGTGGTGAAAGTCGTATGCTTTGTCTAGACATGTAAAAGAAGAATGTCTAATGTCGTAGGCAGTAAGTTTGAAAATGTTGTTTACTTTATACATAAATTTACTAGATCTATACGAGTATAATATGAATGTTCCAGACAAATAACTCTAGGCGTTAAAACTTATCTTTTCAGTACAATCTACGCGTCGATACGTTATTTCAAGTTCAGTTCAGTTCAGTTCAGTTTGTTGAAATAAAAAGAAAAAACGTGTGAAACGTGTTAGATCATTTGTTATCTATTTCATATCACGTTTTCAACTTTCCATCAACGAAGTTTTAGAATCTTTTACGCATACAACCAGATGGAATATATTAGAATGTATAACGCACTAGCCGTTGCCCGCGACTCCGTCCGCGTTCAAGTTATGAAGTTTTCATTCCCTCGAGATCTGTAAATTTAATCGAGATTAAAAGTATCCTACGACAATCTCCATGTACACACATCTCAAACTATCTCTCTACGAAGTTCTGTGAAGATCGGTTGTGTGGGTTAGTCGGGAAGGCGTATCAAAAAAAAACATTTTTCGCGTTTATAATATCAGTAAGACTAGACTTTGCTAGTGGATTCTCCCGCGCGATAGCCGTTTTATTATGTACAAATTTTAATCTCCTTTCGAGGGACTATTTCAGCAATTTTTAAACCAAATTTCACAAGTATCCGTTTCGTAGTTATTGCGTGATTGGGTAACAAACTTCCCCACAAACTAACATCCTTCCATCCATCTTCACAAACTTTCACATTTACTTAACTCCTATTCCCGTCCAGGTTACCAGCTATTTACACACCCAACTTCACAAGATTCTATTCGGTAGTTATTGCGTGATTGGGTAACAAACCCCCAACAAAAAAACATACATCCATCTGTTAATCCTCACAAACTTTCACATTGAATATACTAGTACTAGTACTTAGTACGGTAATTATCAGTAATGAATCTGGATAAGGGATCCTTAAAGAATTACATTCTTTCCAACGTTGGATAATGTAAGAATAATTTGGTTCATTTGTAAGAAGGATTAGACTACAGAATTTTACTTTATTATTCAAGAAATTTGTGAATTCATTTGTGTAATGGTTTCCTTAATTTACTGCGATTTATTTTTCTAATGGGAGTAAAAATCTGTTATTTCGAGAATTCAAAAATATTCCATTTAGATTGCTATCAAAACCCTTAGGTACGAATGAACCGCCTTCGTCCGCTTTCTGCTCAGTCCAAAGGTTGACTGGTAGAGAATACTTTCAGTATTAAGTTCACCTATTATACCACTGTTGTGTTTAATTGGTGTAATAAAGTTATATACAAAAAAATTAAGACTGCTAGCGACATACAAAAACGCACTACCTATCTGCTTCTTCCTAGAAATAGCTGTAGCGGTGTTAGATTAAAGCAATTTGGAGGATACGGCACGCTCATACATCGCGTTACGGAAAAATGGGCTAGGTGCACACGCCAATCACAAATCCATCACTTAAGAGTACTCTTAATACGTACTACGTATTCCCAACAGCCATTGATGGCTGCCAAAATACTTGCTATCCTCGTTAAGTAAAGTTATTTAAACTTTTGAATAAATTTAATATACATATTTAAATTTCATTGTAGTTTTCATACTTCTTATTTTATTTACGCTCAAAGCTGCGTTGAAATTCGTGTTGAAAAATGGATCTTTGGAGGCTCGTAAATTCTAAACTTTTTAAAACTTTTTTCTATAATCATAAGCTATTATGTAAGCATTGATGCGTACAGACATTATGGGTACCGTTAGAACTGCAAAAATATCATTACTGCTGATATGGGTGGCCTCTGACGCATATGATCTACGCGCGAGAATAGCTTCCTCATTTATAAGGCACTGAAATATTTATACAGTAAGATATTCCGGAAACATTGAGACGGCGATGATGACGTCGATCTTAAATTCAAATGGGGCGCTTTAATATCGCGCACCGCACGGAATACCTCGGAAGATATGGCTTTATTTCTTTCAGCCGTATGTTCAGGATTACATTACCTGATGAATGGGATATTTCTTCTTGGGCGAAGCGTATTCAGGTTCTCCCATTTTGCCTGTCTTTATTTAAGATCCATTGCAGACCACAAACCGCTAATGCGACCGTGAAAATAATGATCCCTTAGGATCGTACAGCCATAATTGCTTTATGGCAGAAATGGCTGTTACAGCCATAATTGCTTTATGGCAGAAATAGCTGTTACAGCCATAATTGCTTTATGGCAGAAATAGCTGTTACAGCCATAATTGCTCTATGGCAGTAATAGCTGTTACAGCCAAAATTCCTTTATGGCAGAAATAGCTGTTACAGCCATAATTGCTTTACGGCAGAAATAGCTGTGGCGGTGTCAGATACTGCGTGGCTCTCGCGCATCATAAGTATGGCCTCCACGAATTGTTTCGTCACTTATAAGAAACTGATATATTTATATACTGGGATATTCGGGAGACGTTGCGGCGGCGATGACGACGTAGATCCATTCAAATAGGGCGCTTTAATACACACGCACCGAACCGAGTACCGCGAAAGATACGGCATTATTCCACCGTATGCTCCTGAGGATTACATTACATGATGAATGGGAACGTTTCTCGAGTAACTACACCATATCAGTTTAAGTGCCTGTTGAAACATAGCGGTTTCATTAATTACAACATTTTAATACACCGCTATGTAATGTTATGGTATCATTTTATTGTGGCTATGACTGGTGCCAATTACAGGATTACTAGCTAACTTGACAAGAGCTATCGTTTTGTAAATTCCCTAAAAATATGAATTAAGAAGTGCTTTTTTTTTTGTAACGGGGGGAAATCTTCAAAAGATACCCGATATCTAGGGGGAGAGTCTATCTAACCTATCTAGTCTATCTTACCATCATTTCATTGCCCTTGTCCTATTTAATTAAATAGTAAGTATTCCTTTTAATTACTATTTTTATTTTACACTTTTTAACATTTTCTATATTATTTATATTTTTTACTGTTCTTTAACGATGTAAACAATGATTTAAAAAAAAAACATGCATACAGTCCATTGCATGAAAGCCACGTGTTCCTGATGTTACCTTTGAATTTCTTAAAGGTTTGTTGTAAGCGGGTCAGGAATATTTCCTAACCGTCTAGTACGAGCCTTATATTTATAATCCAATTGATGTTAATGACAAATTCTGATTGTTATTGCGGGAAAAGCCGCGTGTAAGACGGGTGTTTAATATTCGTGTTTCAGCATGTGTAATGAGAAATTTACAGGTTATTAAGTTTGAAATACGCACATTCCAGGCAAATTCATTAAAATTGTTATGTGTGATATAAATCATTATGATTCTCTTAGTTATTACAGTGAACGCTTGGCTACGAAGTATCTAATAAGTAATCTGTGGCGTGGCGGGTATTTTTATAGCTATGGTGTACATGAACTTTACCTGGTAGAACCTGGTACAGTGAAACGAATAGGCATCCACTGCGGCCATAAAACCGCTGAAGATAGTTAAAAAAAAAGGACGTGAATATAATAAAGATTTGTCATTAATTATCACTGCAATAGTTACAACAGCTTTACAGAATAATATATAAGTTTTATTAGGTTACCTAATAAAATACCTATTTCATAAATATTAATAAAATACCTATTTCATAAATATTAATAAAATACCTATTTCATATTTCTCATTGCTGCAGAATTCAATGCCAAAAACGGACCGCACTCAGCTTATGCATGGTTTCAAAACAAAGTTATCACGCTGATTTTCAGGGCGGCCCACGTGTATATTAGTTTTGTCACCTGTAACCAATATCGGCAGTCCTGATCAGAGTTGGTTATAAAAGCTAACTACAGATCACAAGAGCAAAAGTGTGCTAGCAATCCAACTTTTGCGACTAAAACTTGAAAATGGCTTCCAGAGAGAAATAAGTTTTTGTGGTATGATACTTTTGATCGAACCGTAGCGTGGGAAAAAGTATAAGTTATGCTCAGACCAATAAAAAAGTCTTTTTATTGGTCTGAGAACTTATTTTATAACACCTGAAATTTATAAAATGAAAATTTATTTATGAATCGCTCAGAATTCCTGAACACTAAATCCGTTCGCTATAAAATCGACTATGTGCCAAATGAATAGTAAAAAACATTTTCAAAATACAGCTTGAAAGGCGCTAAAAAAAAATCTTTAAAGTAAATAAAATCCAACATTTTGTGATTATGATTATGTTTTAAAAATGTCTTACTATGAATTAATTAATTTATTTTTTAGTTTTCGACAGAGCGACAACGATGCATTGATTGAAATGAACAGACTTAAAAACATATCCAGCGGAAACTAAAATAAGCATAATTGAATGCGTATTTTATATTTCGTGTATGTGCTGTTGACCGTTGAGGAGTTCCCTCGCCCGGACCTCGCCAACCCTGGGTGCAGCAGCCAGGTCATGTTTATCAAAACAATGCATTTTTGATCAGAACTGAACCAATATATCAAATCTCAACAACGCAAGATGATTCGTGATTCTAATTTAGCTTGCATAAACAAACATTTAATGACCTTTGGTGATATTTTCATAATCAAGGTTATTTTTCAAATTTTATACGAAGATTTTCTGAATCGATTCTTTTACTTACTGACGTCTGAAGTGCACTTGGCAAACTTTGCTACCGAAACGCGCAAATTCCTTTAAGAACCGCAGCTATGTAGTCACACCTGCATATGTTTATGAACTCAAAATACTAGTTGAATTAAGCCTCTTAAGTCCCATAAAATCATATATTGAGGGAGCTGTTTTTAATATCAGCTCGACGAACGCCAAAGCCTCTTACGTCGTATTATAGAGACTCATTTCATATTCTCGGCTGAGCGTCAGGTTCCGTGAAGTTGGTTCCTATCTGCATAACACTGACACGACCGAATAATGAAATGAACAGGCCTGGGATTATTAAGCAGTCAATTGATTGCCATCCCTTAATGATATTTTCACAGACAAGGCTTTTGTTCGTTTCATATTCTGCGTAACGATTTTCATAATTGATTCCTTATTTGTTGTTTTTTTTATAATACTTACATCGAAAAGTTCTCAAAAAAGTTTGCTGGAAACTTTTCCGATCAAATCGCAAAAATGTGCTTCAAGTCAATGATTTAATTTTTTTTTTTTTTTCAAACGCTTTCACGCTCACTCCCCCGCAACACAGGGATTCCTAGTGCGGGGTTGACTCCCCCGCACTAGGATTCCCTGTGTTGCGGGTGGCGGACACACAGAAGACACAACACAATTTAACGCCCAAGACCCGAGTACAAACATTTATCTACCAAATAAATGTCTGCCCCGGCCGGGGATCGAAGCCGGGACCCGCGGCTCGTCAGACGATCACTGACCAACGCACCACTGAGTCGTCCAAAGTATAAAGTCAAGCATTTGCCTCTTCTAAAAAGAAAATACTGGCTAGGCTACGAGCTACGATGTCACTGACACTACTATGTTATCTCCTATTATTTTACTATCAGCTGAATCTGTAAAAACCAGGATAAGATAAATTTAATATGGTTTTCTCCTTTTACTTGACTATTTTGTTTCAACGAAAAAAGATTATTTATTCTAACTCACTAAAAATGCTGACTTAAGATTTTTTTGATGCATAATATAGCAAACGAGCATGCAGCTCCACCCATGACGTCTGACAAACCTCGAAATTAGAACCGTAAAGGAACTGATGTTAGTACAGTTAGTATGAGAGGTTTTAAATGCATTGTCGCTGGGTCAGTATTTTTTTAGCATAAGGACTGGGAGAAAGAAAAGCTAGATGTTAAAGGCACGTAAATCTATTTGGTTGCTTGGTTTGCAAATTACATCTATGATAACCTGCCAATCCAGACTTGGTTCGCGTGGTGAACTGGTCTAAGCTCTTCTCATTATGAGAAGAATCGTGTGTTAACTGGTTTAGTCTTTTCACGCAGCAACAGATTAATGGCTCAACTTGATTTTTTGCGTTGAGATAGTTTACGGGCCCGAGAATGACAGGCTAAGTTTTTATCGAAAAATACATTGCTTCTGTGGGATAGATGTGGGAATTTTAAGCAGGCTTAGCCGCGGGTATGGCCTTGCGGCCTCGTTTTAAACAAATAGGGCAGTAGTAAAACCTTCATTCAGTAATTGAAATAAGACAAATAATTAAACAGTACATCTATATTGCACTATAACATCTCACTTAGTATTGTACAAATTAGGTGAAATAAGAAATTTCATCTTAAATTATATGTAAAACAAACCTCACACAACACTAATAAAATACAAATTTCTAAATTTCTAAAAGGTGCTCATGCATGACAGCAATAAAATAAAGAGGCTACAGAACTATGTAAAAGAATACGGAACAAAATAGTACGTTTTTAAACATCATCATTCTTGAAACAATCTATTATCATAGAAAATAGTAAAAAGAGAACAAATTGTTACAAACACCTGAAAACGAGACTACTGCATTATTTCAAAAGTAGGTGTTAGGTACCTACATACATGATTATAGAAATATTAAAAAACAGACTTCGAAAATACGAAGTTATATAATAATAATATTGTTTATACAGGTTATATTTTGAAGTCAGGCTGCCGGCTATATGAACAAGTTGAAAATTTAAACGGTGCTAGTGGCAACATTTCACGAGCACTTAAAGCAGCCGGTCTACCGATAATGTAACGATTTCTGATGTAAATGTATAGGTACTTATCGGCCTGACTTCTAGATATTGTGTCTAAACCACACTATTAATATTTACATGTTTGTAGTTGTAAGGACGGTTTTTTAATATTTCTATACTCATTTATAAATTTTTATTTGTGATGTTTCTGTATATCTCGTCAAGACTAATCATAATGAGCCCAAACATGAGGTACACTGTAGAGGAGTTTCCCTTAACTGCCTTATGTTTCAGTCATCAGATCGGCTCCAGATCACCTTAATATTGTATTGTCATCTCAAAAACATCTATCATCATTTACGTGCCAAAACTAATTGAAATCGGTCCGGGTGCATTTACCTATTTATCGCACAAGTATCGCACCTTTAGGGGTGGATTTTTTATAGAAATTTATATTATTAAAAAAAGAATTATTAAAATCGGCTCACAATCGGCGAAAATATCGCTACATACCAAAAATAACATACAGTCGAATTGATAACCTCTTTTTTTGAAGTATTAAAATAATCGATAGTTTATAAAACAGCTGGCAACTGACGAATACAGCGAATTTATTATGAGGATAATCACATTCTTATACAACAATAAACATTAAAGATCCATAAGCTTTGGACCATCAAGTAATATTGCTTATAATGTTATAGTACAACCAGTCATAAAGAGTGTATGGATCAGATACATCTCATCAACAATTTTAAATCTATTATATCTATATCCAAAGTATATTATTATTAATCTTCACGTGAATATATACAACCGTTCATTGATTCAACACCCTATTCAACATAGTTAATTAACTAATAATTAATTAAAATGAAATACTTTGGATGCATAACACTAACTGAAGCACATGCGGTAAGTGCATACTACACAAACATTAATATGTGTCAGGATTAAGGAAGCAAGTATCGAATTTTAGCAACTAAACTATCTGTTTAAAAGCATTTCTCATTTTTCTTAATCAATACGATTATAAAGTATACGTTTTAAAGTGTATCTAACTAAACAATGCATGTGTTTCAGTAAGTACCTATACATTTTAATATAATGGCAATAGGATTGAATATCTTAGTTTAGGAAAGTTTTCAATATAAGCCCTGAGACACTATAGATAGATAGCACATTAAAAATGTTTTATGTAGGTTTAGGATTATGTAATTGCATTGTAACATTATTTATGGATTTATTTATTCTTTGTAATCTGACAAACTCAAATCTGACATAACTCAAAGTGGTAAAAACAGTATAATCTTATGCGTTTCATGGAAGACAATAAATACACAAAAGATATTCTCGTTTTTCATATTCACTTGTTATTAACATGTCCCGCGTCAGTATTAGCTCGTTCAGAACTTCAGATAAAGTGGCGTAAAGTATAGGCGTCATAGGAGACATGTTATTATGAAATATTATTCAAAGAATTCGACTCGAAATATAAATTCGGGAACGAATCAAGAGAACATTTCGAACGGAAATCTTCTGTATGTGTGAGATAAGTTTTTATATTTTGTATGAATTGATATTCAAACTCGCCTCACACTCCTTGAGCTTACGAATATGGCAGACGGTAAAAGACCACATCTCAAATCCATATGTCATCACTGGCAACACATACTGCCCGAATACTTTCGACTTCGGGCACTGAGATAATATGGATGTCAAGATATATACGAGTATACCGTAATGTCCCGAACGCTGCCCAGCCGAGTTGGATTCTACGAGTGACCTCTTTCTCGAAGTTTGACTTACGCATCTGGATCACTTGCCCCAAGTAAACATACTCGTCGACAATATCGAGAGCAGTTCCATCAACAATAACCGGTACAGGTATGGCATGTACATTGGACATGACTTTCGTCTCATCCATGTTCATTTTCAGACCCACCCCTTGTGAGGCACTGGCCAGGATCCCAAGCATGGTACTAAAGGTCGTCCAGCGATTCCGCCAAGATCACTATATCGTCGGCAAAGCGAATGTGTGTGAGGCATTCGCAAGCTCAAGGTCACTTAGCGCGCTATGGAGAGAGAGAGAGAGCGATGCTCGGAATTTCGCTACGCGACCGAATTCGCAGTGATGAAATCCGTAGACGAACAAACGTAACCGTAATAGCTCGCAGAATTAGCAAGCTGAAGTGGCAATGGGCACGTCTTTCGAAGGACTGATAACCAATGGGGAATAAAGGTTGTCGAATGGAGACCAAAACTCTGAAAAAGGAGCACAGGCCACCCTTCGACAAGATGGACTGACGACATGAAGAAAACATCTGGATTCAGAGGGCACAGGCACGATCGGAGTGGCGTCGATTGGGGGATGGATGTATGTGCCAATATGGGCCTCCTAATTATTACTTGACTGGCGGGTACAAAACAAGACTATTTTGAACGATTGTGTATTTAATGATCATTTAATGTCTTTGGAATTCACTTACTCGCAAATACATAACTCACAATACAAATTATTATACTTATGTATGTATTAAAAATTATCTATAATACTATCATTTTGTCATATATTTCGATCGCTTTATATTTTTTGTAGTAAATGCAGAATTTTATATCAAATAAAATTTTAACTGACCGACTACCTACATCATTATTTTTATTCTGTGGCAGCCATATCTACCGTCTAGCTAATTCATTGATCGATAAAATGTAATGAACTCGCTGTAAGGTGCCTAGAGCACGACGAGAGACCCTGATAATGATTGGCCTATGGTATGAATGTTGGGTGTCTCAATTATTTTTATAAGATAAATAATTATAACAAATAAGTCAGGAGAAAGTATAGGGAATAAGAAGGAAAGGCAAAATATATATAACTATAAACGATACGAGAAATTACGGCAGCAGGATAATTTTTAAATATACAATCACACAATCATTCATACGCGGTACGATAATTTTCGGACGGTATAGCAATGATTCAAATAAAACTTATGAATATAAAATAAACACTACATAAATAAGGAAACACATTACATACCTTTACATACATTATACATTTAGAAAAAAGGATACTTAACAGATAACTAACATTTCTTCGAAATAAAAGTAGAAGTAGTATAAACTATTTTTATATTAACATATTTTTGGTACATGCATACCACAAGCTTCATAATATTATTATTATTATAATATCTATGGCCTAATCTGAGCACATTAAATTGATACTGATGTTTGCACCATTCTTTGCTTCTTAAAATGCAGAAATACACAAAATCTTACACATTATAATTCTTTAAATTAAATTACCAAATCATTGACTAGAATATTTAAAATGATTAAGTGTGACATTAAAGAAAGTAACTTCCTATCCATTTGTTATATTTCAGACTATAATCCAATGTTACAGCCATCTTGTATGGACCCTAATACTGGAGTAGTTAAATCTGTAAGCCCTAATCGTGTACCTACTAAGCATACTAATCCTACTTTTCGCACAGAACACAATCATACTGTAACGATCTTCAAGTATAGCTAGAGATTTATACTAGAAGATTTATTAAATGTTCAACTACGAACTTAACAGTCGAGTGTGAAAAACTTGCGAACTTATTATACAAGATTATTCCAAAAAATAATTTTAAATGATCACGCTTAACTATATAATGCCAAAACGGCATTAAAGTGCAATATCTGAATACTGAATGAATATTCTCTGATAATTTGAATGTTTTCATACATAGTAAATGCTTAGCGTATTAAAATAGCATATCCATATCATTAATAAGCTACTTATTCTTAACCCTTTGACACCGTCTGATCCACGAAAGTATTTATCGTTCATTTCAGTTAAAAACATAATAACATATTTTGCTTTGGAAAAAACCATGCCATAGATTTCTCTAGTTTTGTAAGACACAACATAATAATGAATATACAGAGCGTTTGACAGTTAGGGGATATCCGAAACCATAACAAATACATAATTTAAGTTATTTGGGTTGCCAAAGAACAGTACATAATTTGTAACTATATTACAACTAACTATAGTTAGTTAAGGATAAGGAACCTAAGATTAATATATACTAATATATTATGGTTTCGAACTTCCCCATGCGGGGGATGCCCTGTCTAAAATACAGAATAATAAGATAGTTACCGGTACATTTAAGATGACTTTGGTCTTATCATATTCATTTTCAGACCCACCCGTTGTGAGGCTCTGTTCAGGCCTGTTCAAATGTATCTTTTACGGTTTTGGATTTCTCCTAATCGTACCAGATAAAATAAACTCTGTATAAAATATAGAAGTTTTTTTGTATTTTACTCCTTTATCTACTTGTTGTCAAATTAGTCAATTAGAGAACAAAGAGGATTATTATCTGCGATTGATCAATTGGTAATGTTATTATAGCAAAATATGAGCCGTAGTAGGTGTACTGTAAGAACAAAACCACAGTCAAAAGGTTAAAAGATAATGCAAATATTTATAGATGTCTTCTTACAATTCTTACTTTTTGTGTAGGTACATGTAAATTATTTTATCTGTGTGATCTGAATAATTATTAATAAGTAATTTATGTTGACTATTTTACGTGCATATTTGTCCACTTATCATTAATTATGGAAAAAGGAAAACAAAGAATTTACAATATAATTGTAGGCTTATAAACGCTTATGCGGCAGCAAATAACTGTTATAAAATAGGTATTTAATACAAATAATATTTACAAATAAATTGAGCAATAATAAAGAGAAATTAATATGTACGTAATATTTAATTAACATCATTTTAATTTATATCTGATTTTTAATATACTTACGACCTTTATTACACTTAATGAAAAAATAGATAGGCAATCTTTTGGGTTTTATATATTTATATAATTTTACAGCTACGCATGGAACGCAAATACAAAAACAAGGGTAAAATGCAATTCTGTTTAGTTACAAAATAACAAAAAACATTACTGTAAAAGGCGGCATCTGGCGTGAGTCGGGAGTACTACTATGGTTTTATAGGCAAAAAAATTCTATGACTAATAAATATGTCTGTTTTTTTGTCAAGAGTCAATAGCGAAATTAACTTTATTACACGGGCACTAAAGTACAAAATCCTCGACGCTAGCGAGTCAAATGAAATCGAGGCGAAACGACACCGACGGCTGCAGTCGAGTGTCAAACGACACTCAACGACCGGAGACGGCTGCCGAAGACCGTTTGCAGTCACGTGTGTCTTGGCCCATAATACTGGATTAATAACTGACCTAACAGTCAACATTTCCGTTTAACTACTTCACAATTCTAAGATTCTATAAAAAAAATAAAGAATCATAGCATTTCGAACATAAACCCTCATAAAACGTCTGCGCGTTAAATTGACAATAATCAAAACAATTGTGTATGTACAAATGTAACTATGTGACAAATTTACAATATGCTGTTTTGGTAGTTAGCGGCGTACATATATATAACACCACACTGTTTTTGTGGTTTCTGTTAACAGAACAGGTGTTTAAAAGTCTTTGATGGACGATATCGCCGTCGTTTCTGTTTTAAGTGAGTATTATAGAAAAGTATGTTTTGTAAAGCATTCAATTTTGAAGAGCAGTAAAATAAGGTGAGGCTTATACTTATAAAATTTCATTTGCGTTTATTAACAACTCGTAATGCCCATTGAACAATAAAATTTGTTAAAGAAATAAGAGTAAACACTCGAGTGCATAACACGACGAACAAAATATATATTTTTAGTCTATTTTAATTTTGCGCGGCGTCCATAGCTTATTTTGCCGTTTAGCGATTGGTTCATATTTATGCCAATGTATTCGTGACTTTCTGAAAATATTATTGAAGTAAAACTTCTTTATCTGCGGTAGGGGCGGAAACATTGGTATGGCGCGTTACGGAAGTGAAGTTATCGATGATAATGAGTTTAAAGATTTTTTTGTCTTTTTAATTGGATCTACATGGCACCTAAAGAAATTTTATTACAAGGACGAGAAATTAAGTAAGTGTTACGGATCTAAATATTTGTGGTCATAGATACATTGTTCAATGTACAATATTTGATTTTCTTTTGACTATACAAACGCATATCTACTTCTAGCGCGCGCACTCTGGTACGCGATGCTATACCGTCTTGCCTCTCGGTACCTACGCGCTCTGTTTAAGCTAACTAAATCACAAAAAAAAGTTGTTGATTTTTGACTCCTTTCAATCACGGAAAGCAACGTAGATAAATTAAAAAAATTAAAATATCCAGCGTACGCATTTTCTCAAAAATCTGTACGGATAACCATCTAGGCGTTAGTCACTATTATAGTTTATGTACATCCACATGAACATTTGACTTTAAGCTTCATCTCTTATTTTTTGTTGGGCGTTACGAGGCGTTTTGTCGGCGGCGGTGTTAATAAATGGTGCGAGATTACGTGTATACAGACGTTGACACAAATATGTTGTAGTCAGTCCAGCCAATCTGACTACCAAGAACCACACTATTATAAATATTAAATAATTTTATCAAGTCTTAATTATGTAATATTGTTTCTGTCTTCTGCCGTTGTACAGTAACTCTCAGCCTATGCCCAGCTACGGTAGTCGATTATATGGAAATAATATAACTCCTCCTGTACAACAATTGAATATTATTAATTGCATGAGCACATGTTGTGACACTTCGATTTACTAATTTATTAGTTAATTACAAAACGACCTAATAGCTATTTTGAGCTACATAAAAATTAAGAACTTAAGAATGACTAATTGACCAGAAATGCTTTTACAAATAAATTTTAAGCATTGTCCTATCTGTGCCCCCATGTCATAGCAAGTCGGCAGGGCGGCCAAGTTCACAATGAAAATCTTTCATTTTATAATTATATTTATATAAAAAGTACTAAGTGTACTAACTAACCCTCAGCCTAGTCGATCACAAAGTTATTAGGCCCGTATCGCGAGTTGAAATGAGTAAGTTTATTAGACATTCTCAGTTTGATCTATGACATTGAAGAGAGTCTTAAAACATAATTTAGCCTTGATAAAATCATGATCAGCATTACCAGACCAGTCCGGTGACGCTGTGAAGGCCAACAGGGCCAACGGAAACTGTTCTTGTGAGAGAAAAAGAGCAGTACCGACACATATTCGCGCGGAGAGGATGTTCACTCGATAATGGAGCAGCGGGGCAGGTGCTCGCGAAGATAGTCGAAGAGCTCGGGCGAGGCGCCGGGGCAGTTCGTGAGCTCTAACTCCCGCAACTGTCGCAGCTGGATCAAGCTGGACAGCCCACCCGATGTCAGCAGCGGACAACCTGTGAGGTACAGTGCTGTACAGTATGTGGGTGAAGCGTTGGCTTGTGACTATAGACGAGTAGCGACCCACCGCAAAGCAATGCCGCTTTAATTAGATGAATTGGTCTAGAGCATGTTCCACCAACCCGCATTGGAGCAGCGTGGCGGAGTACGCTCTAGGCCGCCTCAGTTATGAGGAAAGACCCGTGCCCCGCATTGGGCCACTATGGGTTGCAGTCATGTTCCACCTAACTCCGCTTCAGTGCGTATAACAACTGGTAGGATCAACGCGAACACTCACACGCCAATCGATAAGTGACGACCGGTTGCCGCGTCGAGATACGAACAGCTCAATCTTACTATGACACAAAGTTCACGTAGGTCGTAGTGTCACCGCGTCAGATGA
This sequence comes from Dalla quadristriga, assembly GCA_018245335.1. Classification (NCBI taxonomy): domain Eukaryota; kingdom Metazoa; phylum Arthropoda; class Insecta; order Lepidoptera; family Hesperiidae; genus Dalla; species Dalla quadristriga. The sequence goes on along the minus strand of DWLO01000711.1, from coordinate 3,037 downwards.
TACTTGCAAACCCTGTCATCCCTTGCTCGCTCCGCTAATGGGACTATACAAATTAGCTTCTACGCCAAAGTAGGAACAGGGACTGCATCGCGCTGAGGTACCCACGCCTCAGCGTATGTATAGTTACCGGCCAAGGAGAGCAGCTGCAGCGAGCGCATGCCGCACAGGTGCTGCACGCCGAAGTCGCGCAGCTGCGAGCACCAGCGCAGGAACAGCGCCGCCAGCGACTGCATTGTGCTGATGTACCCCACGCCGATGTCCGTGATGTGCACGCATCTATAAGACGCCTTAATCATTTACCTAATCCTTTAATGTTCCCGTACATTTGATAAACATCAAGCTGGTGGTCGAACAAGAGCTTAGCTGAGTAAATTAAACTTATTTCACAGAGCTAAAGCATTTTTTCACTATAGTGTCCACAGAAAGTTCACTTGGTGACGAGTGGCCACTGCCGGTCACACACCTAAAGTAACCCCCTAACAGGATCACAATCCTACTGCTACTGGGAGCAGTCTGAACGCCTCACATAATTGTTTTGTAAAATACGGCAGGTGTAACTTATAAAGCGAAGGCGTTAGGATTAATTCGCCGGCGTAGCTGGCGTTTTATTAAGATAGCGGGCCTCACCTGTCAAGCGTGAGCTCTTCAAGGTGGTTGAGGTCGCAGGCGATGTACTCGAGCGCGTTGTCGGTGACGCGCGGGCACCAGCTGAGGTCGAGGCAGCGCAGCCGCGGCAGGTTCTCCGCCAGCAGCTCCACGCCCTCGTCCGTCACCTTGCTGCAGCCGCTCAGAGACAGCACCGTCAGGTTCGGCAGCGAGTGCACTAGGGATGGAGACAAGCATAATACGCTATTTGTTAGTTGAAAAATTATGTCTTATTTATTGTTGTCAGTGTAAAGTATGGATTTCAAAAATCTATAAATCTGACTAAAACATAATAGATTTTATTTAACCAATAAAACGAAATAAACTCGGTATTTTGCGACTATTGATTTCAGTTTGAGTTATAGGGTTATAGGGTGAGTTATAGGCTTTACGATTTCCATACATAGTTTTTTCTTCTATCTAATCATGGAGGAACTTCGTAAATATTGTGAGTAAATATTAATAAACGTGGTTGTGTATAAGAAAAATAATATGGTAAAAATAGATATAATATACGCAATAATATTCGTGCAAAAAAGAGTAATTATAAAGCACAAAGATAATTTATCTTACCGATATTAACAACCCCATGGTTAGTAAGTTCCCAACAACTTTGCAGTCGCAATACACTAAGCGAAGCGCTCTGCTTCGGGGAGAAGTACCCTAGAGCAGCATCGGTAACGTGGTACGCTTGAAGCGAAAACTCATACAGAGACGGCAGCAGTTGAGCAACTGCACCCACCTACGGGAATACATTTCATTAACAAAATAATGCTATAAGCAAACTTTGGTATAAGTGAATGTCAGTGTTTTTTCACTTCTACCACCTTTTCAGAAAGTTTATGCTACTAACAAGAACATGGCGAAAAACTCAACAGTCACACATTTAGTAATAGTTACAATTTGGTATTCAATACCATACAACTATCTTGCTTATGGTGCTGGTAAAGATAACTATAGTAATAGACACACATCTGAGTTATGTTGTTGTTGTTTCGAGAATTGTATTTGGCAGTTATTATTATGTCCTTAGCTATAAACAAAATGACGTTCTTTCCTATGCAGTGCAGATTACTTGTTGTTGAAAGCATAATATACTTACAGCTTCATCAGCTATATTAATACAGTCAGTAAGCGTAAGTGAGACAATCCTTGGAGTTAAACATGCCCACAAGCCAGCCTCTGTTATTTCATTGCAGCCTGTTAGTTCTAGTTCAAAAAGAACCTAAAATAAATAATTCATTAAAATACATATCTTTCTATAAATTTAATATATTAGTAGGAATAATTGTGTTTGTATTTTTTATTATAACACCAACCTGCAGATGATCCAAAATAGCTTCCAAGCCTCTATCACTTATAGTGCATCCTTTTAAACCAATTGCATGTATATGAGTGGATGATAAAGGAAACTGTCTAATGAACTCGTTAACATCGTCATCGGTACCAGAAATTAATACGACCCCCCGAATGCCTCTTCTGACCATCGAATTATAAAACCTCTGCATGCAAGGGTTAGACACGCTTCGGACCTCTCGGCAATCCACCACCGCCGTGAGGCCGATCCACCACCGAGTCGAGGAATATAATACGTCGCGCCACTTGGTGCACACCTGGGCGAGGGTAGTTCGTTCGTTGGAGTTGAAGTACAAGAAGAACTTTTCGAGGAATCGGTCTTCTAGGACGAACTGGGCCCAGACGAGGGGCCGGGGGGAGGGTCGGCGGCGGCGAGGCACGCGAGGCGCGGCGGCGGCTTGAGGCGCGGGTCCGCAGAGGGCGTTGGCGACGCGCTCGACTACACCGGGCGAGCGCTTGCGGCCGCGCAGACCGAGCCCGGTGATGCGGCGCGATAGTTCGGCTGAGGCACGCTCCACCACGCCCTGCGCCGATACCGAAGACATCTTCACCTTGACGCGGCGAATGGTGTCCGCAGGCCGCCCGCCGCCCGAGCTCGCGCCGCCAGCTCCGTGCTCGCAACCCGCCACTTCGCTACTGCAAATGTTTTTCCATGTTTCGTCAATTAAATATGTGTGTAATGTGTCTAAGGCTTATTAAAATGTTAGTATCAATAGTCACGTAACAGCACGTGGCAAACCTGCGAGGATCAAACTGGCGATCACTTGCGTTTTAATGTTATACTAATGTTAATATTATTATAAATTCGAAAGTGGGTGAGGATGGGTGGATGAACATTTATTACTGAGTCAATAACACAACAGTAGTCTGAATCTTGGAAAAGTATATACAGGATGTCTCGTAAATAGTGGACCAACGTGATGAGGGTGATACAGCGGCTCATTCTGAACGAGAAACACTAAATTCTATTGTTTTAGGTGGAGTCATTTTAAAGATATGAATGTTTCAAACATGCTGAAATTCTCATACTATGTAC
>DWLO01000710.1:0-18260 GCA_018245335.1 Dalla quadristriga | reverse complement strand
ATAGACTAGATGTATACTGTAAATAATGTTAATGTATGTCTTGTTGGATACCCTGAATAAATAAATAAAAAAATAAATAAAATAAAGAATGTATAATAAATAATGACAAAGAGCTGGTTGACGTGGTTGGATCGCAGTCAGAACCAAAACGGTCCACTCGAAAGGTTTAATTTGGTAGAGATATAAATGCAGCCGCGTTCGAACTGAAACGGCGTGTATCGGGAAAGCTATATGTTCACCTTCAGCGCTACACTACATGTTTATAGCGAAGTGGACGTCTATCATTTAATCGATGTCTATAAAAACTTGCGAAAACGTCATCTATGTAAATAACCTTTTTAAGTCGGTGGTATCGTGTGATACTGGCACCAAACTGATCTGATTTTTATTAACTTAGTTCATATGTGGAACGGGAAGAAAACAAAAGAGTCGTTTAAGCGAGTTTGACGCATGGAATTAATAAGTACTTACATGTAAATATTAGTCAATGATATTTGAGTAAATATTATAATTTCCTGATATCAATGCTATTTACTTAAATATCATTAATAATAATCTTTAAAGTTTAATTTTTGTTGCCTCATTTATTTAGATTCAACAATCGATGACAATTTATTTTTAAACGTCCGGTTTTATATATATATTATTATATACTTATATGATATAAGTTAATAGTTATATAGGATATAAGTTAAGCTACTTATCCTATAGTGTTTATTAACCTCCTTGCATTTATTTTCCTTACATAGGTAATAAAGGTTAATAAACATAGAGAACATGCTGCCTTGGCTTATAACGGATAGTTTATCGACAACAACGCATTCACCGCCCTAAACCGGCAACAACGCCCAACCCAACCTCCCTTCCTTCAGTGACTCCCGCTAGGCGCTCGCGACCGGACGTCACGACGCCATTTTGTGCTGCGACGCCATTCTATGATCCATTTGGTCACTTCCTTGTTTATGTGTGGACTTACATCTCGATTCTAACCGCGATAGTACGGCTAAGGTAAGTTTTCATACATAATTTATACAGTTTCTATCGCGACGAGTAAACATTGTATACTTTGCGAGTTGTACATACGAGATGCTTTGTCGAGATGAAAGCCTCGGGTTCCAAGGACGTTTTTGTGATATTACGTAGCGTAAATACGGCTGTAATTTTTCCGCCTTCACGTTTGTGGAAACTGCGATGCTTTCTAGCTCGTAAACGTAAGCAAGATAATAAAATTAGTTTTCTGGAGTTTGTGATTAATAAGTTTATATTTTGTATCTACGAATAACACTTAATATTTAAAAATCTTATAATTTAATCTTAGTGTCCTTTTTATACATAACCGCACATTTGTATAAATTATTACTAGTAAATCATCACCATCATATAATATTATGACGTTCTGTAATATGTTTAAATAGACTCTTGGAGGTTCCCGGAGCTCAAAATATACCAACACATTTAATTCGACTCGTGCGTCGTAAGAATTAAAAAAGGAAATTTAAAGAAGTTCCGGGAATGATAACTCGCTGATAACGCGAGATATAATCCATTGATCTCGGCCTTTCCATCACCGCGTCGACACGCCCACCGAGCCACGAGTGCGACGAACTCGCTATAACCAGGTCAAATGCCATAATCAACTTTCTTCAAATGATACTGGATACACGTACCTACACTCGATGAATAACTTTAGCCGAGGCTAGATGTCGTCTAAGCGATGATAGACTAGTGGTTAAGACTTCGGCCTCCTATTCGGGGGCCCGTGGTTCATATCCCAGGCACCTATGACTTTATTGAGTTATGTGCGCTTTAAGTAATTGAATGTCATCTGGTTTCGGTGAAAGAAAACATCGTGAGGAATCCTGCATGCCTGTGAGTTCTCCATAGAGTTCTCAAAGGCGTGTGAAGTTTGCCAATCCGCACTTGGCCAACGTCGTGGACTATGGCCTAACCCTTCTCATCTTGAGAGGAAAGCCGTGCTCAGTAGTGGGTCGATGATGGGTTGTGATGAGACGTCCGCCTAACTAAACGGTCGGAACAAATTAGTCGGATTGTTAGCCAATGGGGCATATGCACGTTTTTTTTAAATATTTTTAATTCACTGTTTACATGGTTATATATAAACAATATTGTAATGTTGTTGTTGTAGAAATATTAATTATGTTGAAAATGTTTGAAATAAATGTTTAAAAAATTATTTATTATTTATATATTTTTTATTATTATTTATTTATTTAAAACCGGCACTAAATTCGAGCTGTTTTAACGCCGCCATTTTTCGCGCGCCTGGATTGATGTCACAAGACCCTAAAATCGTAACCCAAACATTATACACACCATACAAACGTCTACACCTTGTCATCGCAGATGACGTCACATTTCATTCTTAACATGGCGTTGCGTCTCGCAATTTTTAATTCAGATCGTTTATTTTGCACAATACATTTATTAATTTTTGTAGAACCCGGGTCAATCCATCCCTTAAGCAAATTCCTGTTGTTCACTCACACCCACGCACTAGGATTCCATGTGTTGCGGGCGGCGGACACACACAGAATGCTGTTAGCATTGAGACCGCCTTTTGTATTACCCCTTGTATTCTTTTTTGGTATAATAAAGAATAAAATAATAATAAAACAGCACAATTTAACGCCCAATGCCCGAGTAGAAACATTTATCCTCTAAACAAATGTCTGGTCCGGCCGGGGATCGAACCCGTGACCCACAGCCGGTCACTCACTAACCAACGCGCCATGGATTCTTCCTTCATAGACTACATGGGATTTGGGGACATCCAAACCTGACTTTTACCCTGAAGCATTTTGGATGCTCTAGCTAATTGGTTGGTTCGTTTTTTCTCTGTGATTCTTGATCATGTAAGCCTTCGTCTATACGAGGCATAATATAGACTGATAACACCGGTCAATGTTTCATCGCGTATCAATAATTACGTAACTTGTAAGTCCTTGATTGAAATAAATTGAACTTGAATTGTTCAAGGTAAAGAACGAGTATGTTACACGACTTTATATTTTAATGTTGATCGATTTGCGATTTATCTAGGCTAGACTCTACCAGTTAGTAAATCACACTTGAGTTATTTTAGAGCTCGATTCTTGTGCGAGTTTTCTGATCTCGTGAGTCGTGATGGAGTCCCTTAGTTCTCCGTAACAGGAATTTTATAGCATACCGAAGCATAAAACGCAAAATTTAGTTGGTAATGGAGAAACGAAATCACAAATCGGGTTACGTATTATCGATTTCTAGCTTTTATTAAAGACACGAGCTCTTAATTTTATAGCTTGAGTCGTTGCTCAGAATTCTCGTAACGATTCGGAGGAGACTATTAAATATTTTATAACTATTTCAAATCCTATTAAATCAGCTTACAATACAATACAATAGGTCGAGTAAAATCAGTAACTGTACAATCGTCACACCTTTATTCGTGTTTAGAGGAACACATTCATCTGTTCTTTAAAGTTAAAATTTGCACGAAAAATCAGATGGTTGCGATACCTACGCATCGCTTTGCGTTACGCACTTAACCTGCTGCGTAACTTTAGCTTGATCTTTTCTTTATTATTATTAGACACTTTATTGCACTATAAAAATATACAACAGTTTTGCAAAAAAACTAACGACAGATGTATAAAAGGCAGTCGCATTCCAGACAACCTTAAGGTGAGGGGAGCTGGAAAATAATTGTAAAAAATGGTCTTTAAATTTTTTAAATGTTTTTAATGTTTAAATGGCGGCTTTAAATGTTTCTGAGGTCGCTTGGCATTGTCCTGCTTACAAATGGATTATTGTATATGGCTTTATGTAAATTGGTAAATGCTTACTAACATGTGCATCTGTCGCCTACGCTGTTAATACTGAGTCGTATAATTTATTTAAATACGTTTATATAATAGTTGTAACAACAAAAATACAATAATAATGTACGCAAAGAAATGTGTCGAACGAGCATGTCTTGTATGTTTTAATGTAATTTAGATGTTTTTGATGTTATTTAGATATTACTTATTTTAATACTGTTTCATGAGTGTGCCGCATGTACCTTATAACGAAATAAATAATTTCATTTCATTTCATTTAATTGCAAAACACAATTTTCAAGTTTCAAGCAAACACCATTGAGAAACCGTATACAGATTCTACCACCTGTTACCAATTATGCCGTCCGTATATTGTCACGCGAGTCAAGTGACACTCGCTCCCGTATTTATACTCATGTTTGTATTGCCACTTGTTAACTTAATTAATTATATTGCCCCGCATCAGCAGTATAACGATTTGTAATTCATGCGAAATGCCAAATGCGAACGTTTGTGGTGATGAAGGGTTGGAAGTTACTTAACAGATTGTTATGGAATTGAGTGTGAAGATAGCTTGAATATAAAAATATTTAGTATTTTGTATAAAAGGTGGACTTAATACTAAAAGTATTCTGTACCAGTCAAACAGCGAAAAATATCAATAATGAATGAGAGTTTGTACGGACAACCTCTTCAAATCAATTCAAATCAACGCGGGTCAAGTCGCGGGCAACAGCTAGTCTCGATATAAAATTAAACTCGCACAAGCTTTTGATTTCAGTATTATTTTCGGAAATATTTTAACAGCTGTCGAGAAGTTTATATTAGTCGATTGAATTGTTTTTATTACCTAATAATAATAATAATATATTTAGTATTTCTAGCACCGAGAGGATCTGGAGCTTACTCCAGAAGTCTTATTATAAAAAGGAGTTTTTAAAAAAGGAAAATAAAATGACGAGATTGTATAGTACGAACTTGCCTTTCCCGAACTTTCGGCTTTAAAAATCGTCTTATTTTATAAAGTCTTAAGTGCCAAATGACGTCATAGCCATGCTGTATGCCTATATAAAAGAAATTGGCTTTTATTTATTTCTCCGAAATTAAGTGATGTAAAAAAAGAGAAATATATAATTCAACTCGGAATAGGAAACTAAGAAACGGTATTTTCGTTTCAGGGGCTTATACATTTTGAATTGTAGTCAATGAATTTGTTGTTTTATGAACTAGCTAGGCACAGTACGGTGGAAGGCCACGGTGCTTTGCGCACCTCCTCCCGCCATAGACGCACTGCATATAGGGGCCATAAAGGCACGCGTCGAGACGCCATGGTAGTAATGCGCAGCGATCCCATGGCGTCTCAATATGACGTTGAGGGTGCCGCTGGGTTTTAGTGGGTATTCTGGCATGCCGGTTAGTCCCACATACCCGCCTGAATTCTTGCAGAGCCGCGCGGGATGCGTAAATGCATTTCCCAGCGAAAAAAAGAGAATAAAAGGCGCATTACGAGCAGTTTTATTTAATCGACTGACGACATAATATTATATACCTACTCGTATTATAGGTGCGTGTTCGTAGACGGCCTACGACGCTACGAGTGTCTACGGCTCAGAGCTCGTTCAGCCTTTGTTATGCAAGAGTAGAACGGGTACTACGTAGAATAACCAACTCGACTTTTCTTTTTTAATTATACCGAAGGTTAGGTTCGTCATTTTTACTATCTCGCTTACAAATGTGTGTTTACGTAACGTAACTTACTTAACGTAACGCAATGTAACGTACGTAACCTTTGTATACAAAGTTATAACTTAGAGCTGTATAACGTTTGTATTGTATGGAACTTTGTGTAAATTACTCCTGAGGACTGATGTCACCTCTATAAGTGTAACCTGGCATACCGAAATGTAATTCGCTTGTTAGGACGATACATCGATCCTCATTTATTTAAAAACGAAGCGGACGGATCACGGACCAATCACAGAGGTCTATTGAGTTCTAAATTGACAGTGATGCAACTATTTCATGTAAGTAAATGGTGAGATGGCTACAGTGAGCGCGCGCGCGAAAATAAGCAACGTAAGCGACAAACATCATTTAAAAAATATCACAAAGCTATTTGCCGGTTAAGAAAATTATTTTGAATTTTTCGGAAATGATCAGTTACTTTGTTTTGAAAACAATTCCGCGAACTAATTCGTAATATTAATTAAAGTATATTTCATAATATTTTTTTCTCGAGAAAATTTCAGATAATCGCGTTTTTGTTTTTTTTTATTTTTTTTTTAATTTGGTTCAAAACCCTGAAGGAAAATTAGTTGAATTGAAAACACACTAAAACCGTTGTATTACCTTAAACAATTGCTACGCGGTTGAAATGGGTACAACGGTGGTACTGCCCGGGACGAATCGTTTCAAAGTAGAAGTAGCTAAATTGCAGTCAGGTGTTGAATGGGTGACCTATAACGGAAACCTATAGTCCCGATTGTTATCGCAACACAACACATATTAAGCCTTGTTAGAATCCTGCGTGCGACCTAAGAACTTCCCTTCTAGTTAGCCACTAACTCTTACACTAATTCGTTACAGCGCCCACAGCGTTTGTAGCTATTGTAGCCAAATAATTCCAAGAAGCAATAGATTATTGTGATAGAAATGATCTGAAACACACGCTTATCATATTGCGCTCAATGTGTAACAGTTCATAACTTCATTCACTACGGCACGTGTATCCATGTTTCACGGGCACATGTTGAGAAGCCTTACCTTGCAAATCCTAACCCTCTTAACTCAGAAGCAAGTTGAAACGATTAGAAAGACTATGTTATTTCCAACCAAGTCATCATCATCCCATTATAATCAATGTTAATTTAATTGGATTTAATTCACATGATGTGTAATTGTAAAACTGTTTTGAATTTTGAATTTTTGAATTTTGAATGTTACATCGGCTCATTACACACACTTGTTCTGTGACCCACACAATTACAATTATTGTATCGTTCTTATTTAAAAACCAACAGGGACTCATTTAATAACCATAAATAAAAGGGATAATGAGACTTACACAATATCAACTAATGTCTCAACTACACCGCTCTTCTTATAATCTTAGACATTCCGTCAATCCGAACCTGTTTCTACCACTATATATGTGAGTTTATTTCCATTCCCGCCATCACCCTGAGTGAACTGGTAAATAATGCCCGCCCTTTGCAAAACCTAGATTTAGGCACACAATAAAAAATAAATAATAATAACAATAATGAATTCGGCTATGTTGTCGTATCTCCTGCAAACAAGATCACGCTTCGTGTGCGACTAGACGAAACCTGATATCGATTGTGAGACCTTGCGCGATAGGTAACGTAACTTCCTTTTTTAAATTAATTTAAGATCTCACAGAAATCCCCACATTCGCATTTCGTGTTTGTTATTACACGTGACGGTGAATGGTGAGTAGAACCGAGAAATCTTTGAACAGCTCAAATCACTTTGCGGCATACGTATTCGTCTTTAGCATCGTAACAGAGAAATTAAATTGGAAATATGACATTAATAATACAAAGCAGACAAGATATTCTCTCCCTTGAATCAATAATACACATCGTCTTTGTTGTGTAAGACATAGGTATACGAAAGATAGTATTGCTTATGTAGTCGTTTTTGTACGTCTTCTGATACCTCGGAGATGTAAAATTAGATATTCCGTTCTGTTAAAAAAATTCATGGAGTTTCTCTTTCGGTGTCTACCTTGTTCCTTTGTTTTAGCTTGAGTGTCTCTCATGCATGATAAATATCTCGCTACTAGATTGGCGTCAATCCACCCATTAGTGGCCTACTGAAGGGTACGGGGCTGGACTGGAGGGTGCTTCAACGCGGTGCTCCATTTTGTGCCTGTGAAGGGTTAGTGGCCAACCAGAGTGAGTAGGCTGAGTAACTGCTGTATAATTAATCAACCAGGACCCACTACTTTATGTAAGTACAATGTACCAGCAGCGGTCACCCATCTAATTACCGATCTCGCGTAAACTTGCTAAAATCCCAACTAGATCTGGAAGTGTTATGGTGGTTACTATAGATGTGAGTTTTCGAGAATAAATCAAAGTGTTCTTTTTTTATTTAACATGAGCATAGCAAACTAGGATGTAGTTCGACCAACTATTGACGCCCATGGGCATCTTTAACAAACCTCGAATAGGACTGTTAGTTAGGAATTCCAGTTAGTATTAGGTGGTAATAATAGAAGTAATTTTTGGTTGGTATTCGTTAGTAATTGGCCTTTGGGAACTAGGACTGTTAGTGTTAGTAAGTCCTGTAAGTAAATATTAGTAGTCGTCCAATTAGTGCTTGTAAGTAATAATTATTTGAAGCTGGTCACGGATGCATTCCTATCCCGGAGGACTGGGGTAGTTGCCTCTTGTATAACTGTAACCGGCATCCACACTTTTCCGACCCGAACACAAATTTAGTATTCAACTAAACTAAATGATGAAATGAAACGGATATGAAATTACCGATATAACTTGACTCGCAAGGTACTAACAAATTCAGCAGATTTAACGTTTCTTCGTAGCCCTACTCAACAGTTATGTTAATATCAGCTGTCGTTAGAATATCAACCTTGAATACCAGCCAAATCCCGAAGCCAAGGCCTAAATCAAGTGATCGATTTATTATGCAAACGTCAGCTCTTCAGTATAATTTCGCTTATTCAAGGTTACGTATCCATAGCTGGGTGATTAAACAGTACTGTGCCGTGAGTTGCACGCTCCTTTCCGGAAAGCCGGAAGCCGGAGCCTTTCCACCAACTAGCCCGTTCTTTCCCATATTTATTTGGATATTGTTTTACGGGCGTATATTTTTCGTTCTTTTTGTACACCTAGAGCGATAGTAAGAAAATACTGGCTGCCAATTTACGAGGGGTGGGAACAGGGACCAGGGGGGACCGCAAAATTCCTTCAGAAACTCCATACTTGTCAGTCAAATAAGAGATCTAAGAATGAAGGGAAAGTAATAAGGTGTAAAAAATCTGATTTTATTGATTGAGAAATAAGCCGTTCTTAATTTAAATTACCTCTATCACTATCATCATCATATTCGAATGAATATTCATCCATCTATCACTTAGCCTTTAGACCACTCTGGACATAGGCTCCATATTTGAAGCCACTAAGACCGAACCTGTGCCCTCTAAATGCGCTGCCTTCTGGTCCACCTGGTCGGAGGGCGCCTATGCTTCTTTTTCCGAGTCGTGGTCTCCATTCGGGGACCCCATCGGTTATCAGTCTTTAGATAGACGTGGCCTGCCCATTAAATCCTTACATACCTATTGATTTTTAAAATTTAAAATAGAGGAAACTATTCTTTATCTCAACAATACCTTATTTCATACCATACTCGTATCTTCAATTAATGTAATGGGCCACCGTTAAAAGGTAAATGGTAGGTGGTAAGAGACGTAGAGCAAAAAGTAATAAACTAAATGCTGTTGTGGTTACACATACCACGTTTATTGAACACATGGGAGTTGTAATTTGTGGGAGGCTTTCACCAAATTGGATTTGCGTAGTAGATACGTACTTAGTACGACTTAGAAGAAAAACGTAAATTTTTACATGTTTTTTATATCCAGAATTGCGGCTTAGTTTTTAATGTATAAGACATAAGTCTACTTATTAGAATAAGACATAAGAGTTGGCATATTTTAACGCGTCTTTAAGAATATTATATATATGGTTAAAACACATTGCGTGGTAATGGTGATTTATTACAATGTTCAACAATCTGACACCCTTGAAACTGATGATTTTTTTTCTTTGTTTGTTTCAGGTCCCTTTTCGTGTGACATTGTGAAGTTCAAGCAGTGCAAATTTATTCAGTGACACTAGTTGAAACAATTAAAAATGACTGAAGATAATTGAATGTTGCTTACCTTTTTAATTTTGCAAACACATCGTTTACTGAAGATGAGTGCTATAGAGTTATACCACTAGCATCAGCGGCTAGGTGTCCTACCAAAACCCGTCGGTCTATCAATGCTAAATTACAGATTGGTCTCAACACATTTTTTGAAGCAGCCGTAAATTGTTTAAGTATCCCATATCACTTCAAAGACTTGTCGCGCCGTACCAATATGTGCCGGGATCGCGATATGCCCGTGCAAAGGAGTGATATCATCAAATAAGTGTACAGTTCAGTTCGTAGGCATTGCCTAGTATAGTGGTGACCTCCCGTCACCACGGCGCGTGACGAGGGCCCACCGTTTCGTTTTGTTTCTTTCATTTTATTTTACATCAAAGGATAAGCAATAACCCGTTCGACTAGTGTTTAATTGTGGATAACCGGGGAGGGTTGGCCCAACTCCGGGCTCAAAGAGCGTGACCCTGGCAAGTCGCGCCCGGGACAACATTTCCAGAATCTTGGACTCTATTGCAAACGCTGCAAGATATTGCATTGTGAGTAATAAACACATACTAAAATAGAATACTTTATTAAGTAACTACGTAATCTCTTTAAGTAAATAGTAAAAGTAATACTTAATGTGTATAATAATGTAACCAATGTTACCACTTGCCGCACAATTAAGGCGCGGTTCGTCTCAAATGGTCGCTAAGCTAAAAAGTTGTGGGAAAAGTCGATTATTTAATAATATTCAAAAATTCAATGAACTTATATATTGTTCATTTTTTTGTTCTTACGTACAACTTTTCCGGTAACTTTAAGATTTTTAATATATATAAGTTTTTGATAAATTAAATAAGTTCATAACGAAAGGTCGTAGAAAGTGTGGTAAAGCTTTTACTATAAATTGATTGGTAACATAAAATATTGCTTCAAGCGTCAAATATCTATATCTTTTTATGGATTCTAAAGTTGCCTGCAACATTATGTACATAATAATATGTACGATATAATTGACACGTTATACACCCATAATTTGGCATCGTTCACGTTACATTCACGAAAACAAACATTGCTAACATCAAAGCTTTTCCATATATTCACGATCAACTTTGGCATACAATACAACACGAAGGATTTAACGCATCGTCCACGACATATGCACCAAAAGTAGAGCTGAATCGGAGAATTTATAGTCAACCAATTACAATAATGTCAAGTTGGTTCGCCTTTTTTATGCGTTGGCCAGCAGACCCCTGAAACTCTATGAAAACCTAGTTTTCGACTAATCTGCTAATTAGCTGAATCTAGTGATGTGTCGTGGTCGATACTCTACACAATAAATATACTGGCTACCTAATACAGGGTACATTAACATGCATACTATAACATGTTAGGGTTTCGGGAACGAGTCAGAGTGCTCGAGCGAGCGTCAGATTGTAATATCTGGGCTCGGGTGGCGTGCGCAGTGCTCGAGCGAGCGGGACCACGAGAGGGAGACGGAAGACATGGCGGCGCCCGAGTGCGAGCGTGAGGCCCGCAAGCGACGCGAGCGCCGCGACTCCGGCTGCGCGCACGAGAGGAAGGAGCGGCGCCCGCACAGCGAGGAGCGCCCCCCGCCACCGCTGCCCCCCACCCGCCTGCAAGACTATAACCGACTCGAGGTTACAATCTACTTTTAATGTTTTGTAATAACTTTCTCCTTTAATTGATTATTGCTACAATTAGTATATACTAGTATACTATACTAGTATACTTAGTAGTATACTAGTATATTACTAGTATACTATACATACTATATAGTAGTATAGTATATTAATGTATACTATCCTAAGGTCTAACCTATGCAAAAAAAACGCTATGTAAAAAGATACGCTATGAATAAAAGTTCCTTAACCATAGGCGGTGCCATATTGACCGAGACGAAATCCAAGTAAATATTGAAAAAGATCAATTTGGTTCAGACAAGTACTACTAAACTACTAATGAAACACTGTTAAATCTTCCCAATGCCTAAAACAGTTGAAAATCTTTGGGACGATAATAAGCTGAAAGTTATACGTTATATTCCCACTTCTGACTGTCTCAATCCTCTTGTATTGTTTAAGTATTTTCTTGCCCAACAAACAAAATGTCTTGAGTGTTTTTTACTGTCTTCGATAAAGTCTGGTCTCTTTGTAGTCGGAGCGCCGAGCTGAGCGGCTGTCGCGCGCCCGCCGGCCGCAGTTCGGGGGCAAGCGCCGCCGCGCGCCAACCAGGCAGTCGCGGCATCATAAGGAGGTCGACCACTTCACCACCCCAGAGGACCTCCGCTGCAGCACACCACCACACTTCGAATACGTAGTACAACAACAGCCGGAAGGTGAGTCATCATCGAACCATAACCGGCATGGCTTCAGCGTGGTTTTCTCTCTGGGCTCCCAGGATAAAATGGGTTTAAGCCACATTGCAGTGTAGTGTAATGTTTAATGCTGGTGTGGAGTAATGGCACTGTAAAGTGTGGGTTGGCAGACTCCACACAATCTACATAGTCGGAGCATCGAGCAGACTACTAATACGTAGAAAAACAGCAGCTGGAACGTGAGATTCTTCATCAACAACTTCTCGGAGCATTGGTTTCCTCAGAATGGAAAGGGTTAAGGCCAAAGTTAACCACGCTAGCCATGTGCGGGTAAGCAGGGTAAATGGAAACACTAGCTTTAGCAAGTGATATTTAATTCATTGACTGCAAACCAGTTGTGTTGCCCCAGGAAGCTATTCGCCACATAAATCGTTGGTCTTAGTCATGTTAAAAAGTGTTTTCGGGCGCAGTATGCGAGGAAGAAGAGGCTCCAGTGGGCGACCGGCACGAGGCGGCCATGCAGGCGCGGCTGGACGAGCGCAGCGGTCCGCCGCGCCGCGCACAGCCCAGCCCTGACCGCCGCCTGGAAAAAATCAACAAAAAGGTAGCTTTTTACCATTATCAATCCATTAACATTTGAAGTTTCACTGCTAGACATAAGCTTCCCCAATATGCTATGTTGTGAAAGCTGAACAGAACACAATTGCCATCATATCGCTTTTTCCCGCAGGTGTCGAGCGACTGAATGTAGCGGAGAACAAGCAGCAGCGTCCTCTATGCAATGATCATTATCATCAATAACCTATTAATAGTCCACTGCTGAACTACAGGCCTCTCTCAAAATAAGAGGCTTGGCCCATACACATCACGCTAGGCAGAAGGGTTGATGATCGCAGTAGATCGCAGTTACCTACTGCACAGAGGACACTGCTCGTTCTCCATTATATTCCCTTAGTCGCCTCGTACGCCACCCGCGGGAAAAGAAGGGGTGGGGACGATTGTATTCCTTTCTGCCGTGACCACACGGCAATAACTACGACAAATTTTTAAATTTCATATAACTTTGACGACACGATTTATCATAATGTCGAAGAGAATCAAATCACTGGCATATGCAATTTAATTATTTTAAGCATTGCCAACCTTAATTTACAGATTGGCGTCTTGAAGAAGAACATCGCAAAGTACGAAAGCGATTATGAGTTAGAGAACGGTTACGCCATAGCCCCGTGCGACCGCATCACAGACGTGCAGCTCACTCGCATGTACGAGACCTTGCGACTGCTGCAGGAGGAGAAACGCTGCATCAAAGAAGACCCCGTCGAATACGCCCTCAAAGTACAAGCAGTTAAGCTTCAGAAGGAAAGGGACGACAAGTTGGACGTTGCATTGAAGAGCGAGAAACCTATGTCTGCAATTGTAAAGGCTATTGAAGACGTGAGTCGTCTTCCTAACCATCTATCATCAGAATCTATACATTCCCTAATGTATTAAAACACAAAAGTTGTAATCTTGTATGCAGGTTTTGTTAACTTGCCTCTAATAAGAAAAGCTTTGGAATAGTAGAGACAAGATAATTATTTTGGAAAGCTCTAGTTCCCAAAGAGAGTCCGGATATAAAAATATGACGGTACATCTTTCCACGCTAATCATATTGCCATAAGCAGTCACTAATTGAAAAACTGTTTCTTATTTAATTTGCAATATATTATTAGAGGAACCACGATGCAGTAGAACAGGCTATGTTAAATGGGGTGCATTATTCTTCCAGTGGGTTGAGGGCTGTCGTCAAGCGGCAGGACGGGCAGACGTGCCAGAGAGCAACTGGACTCCAGCGCAGTTGGCTGCAGAGAAGTCCTGCGTGCAGCGTGCCCTGCTGCGCTTGGAGGCCGCCCGGGGCAGACCACCCGCACATTCGATCGAGCGAGGCGCGGCTAGACATCTATACGAGAGATACAGGGTTGTGAAGCGGGCGCTAGCCTCTTCCAGACCTGACACTGTAAGATTCCAGACAATTTCGTTGCGTTTGTAAATACACATACGAGACACATGCTGGCACTATCGTCTCTATTATCATTATGGATATTTTATCATCTCTGGGCTTATAATCAAATTAGGTTAAGGTCACATTCTGCCCGAGTGCACTGTTATGCAGTGTCACGCTACATGAATGTACTTATGTGAATAATAAATGTAAATATTAAGGATACGATTAGACTTCATTATATAAGCTTCATTTAAGTTAAGTTCTTTGGAATAGAATCCACTGAACCTCCAACTTGAGAGGACTTTTTCCATTTTGCTTGTCATAAATCGTAATAATATTCTGTATAATGCATGCCCTTTTTTCATTTGGTTTCTCTAGATGCCTATCACAGACAAAAGGACAGACGAACAAACAACCGACAATGGACCCAACATTTAGAATTCCCCTTACACCTGGGGTATGGAACCCTAAATGTATTGACCATGTATTAACCATTGATGTACTGAACCAGTTGAATGTGATTCCAGGTTCTCGGCGGTACGAACGGCGAGCTGGCCACCATCCATGAGCACGAGACCATGCTGTTCAACTCCAGCGTGGACAGCTCCAGCGACTCGCAAGAGAAGCCTTCTGACTCCTCTCAGGTAAATGATTTTAATTTTTATTACTTCCAGTATAAGCACTTGCGGTCTGCAATTTTACACCCGCAGAATGCGGTTGATATGCGAACTCCGGGTTCCCACACGTACGTGTGTGTACCTACACGTAATAAACTTATCAAACATGTAGAAAATATTCCTCTTATTGTCCACATTTTCTTTTGCCTGAGTTTTTGAAACTACCGTCAAATTCCGGTCAAACTTGTCGGTGTCTTTGTTTGTTAATATCGGAGTAGGTGTGACCAACCTTAAATAAACAAATAGTGGTCCAACCACAGACAGAACAAACAAGTAATTGTTCTGTATGATACGAATAGATAAGTAGTATTTAAATTATTGTCCCGTATTTAACTTGTAGGAAACTGTAGAAACCCCCCTCCAGTCTCCGCCTATTCGAGAGGTCATCGAGGAGATACCTTCGTCCACATCGTCTACAGAGGCTCCGAGGGAGGAAGTACCTCCATCCAACGAAGGTCTGCACTGCCTCGGCCTTGAAGACCTGGCCAGAGCTCTGTCGGAAGCCAAACTTCTTAAATGTGTATGTACTCCCTATTGATTAATTTGTACACCTTCAACATCACCTTGTCACTGTGAGAACCCAGTCATTTTTAACAATGAAAAAGGGTTAAAACCATGGCCTACCACGCCTGCTAGTGCTACACACCTTTGAAAATATACTCTCGTGTTCTTTTATTCAAAAAATAATAAATCAGGCTTGTCATAGACTATATTTTTTTGGTATTTCCAAAAAAAATATCAATTTTTTCGCTGTCAATGGTTTTTTCGCCCCACAACGGCACTCTTAAAGCGCGTTAACGACTTAATGGATGTTGATAAATGAGGTGTCACATACAAAAATCTTAACATATATTTTTTTAATTTTACTTACCTAATATATTTGTCTCCGCCTGCGATAACTTTGCGTTTTACCATACAATACAAGTACTTCAACACGTTTGTACAGACACTTCGTCTCATGTAAAAGTACTTCAACCCGATTTTACAGACACTTCTTCGCATGTAAAAGTACTTCCACCCGATTTTACAGACACTTCGTCGCATGTAAATTACTTCAACCCGTTTTAACAGACACTTCTTCGCATGTAAAAGTACTTCAACCCGTTTATTTTCAAAATGTAAACATTTTACAGACGCTTCGTCGCACCATCAAAGAGTACGAAGTGACATTCGAGAAGCAGAATTCGAGGAAGGTTCAGCGAGACGACAAGAAAGGCCACGAGGAAGAGTACATCCGGTACAAGGGCGTCAAGGCCAGGATCAAGTTGCTGAACGCTCTCATCAACAAGCAGAAGGCACTTATGAAGTGAACTGTAGCTGCAAGTACGCTCCCATGACCAAGTCCACATTATATTTCATTATTTAATTATTTAAGTACACATTTTAAAATAGAAATAAACAAACAAAAATAGACACCTACACTTATACCAGAGGCGACCTCAGTCCTCAGGGGTAGCAACGCGTCTGTGAACTTCGAATAGGACAATTACTTACAATTACTAACTGGAATATTATAAATCTAGACACACAAGAATATGTCAGCCAAGGTCGGAAAAGAAACGAACCATTCCGAGCTACTTTCGACCTCCCTATATCAAAAACTAAGACCTACACCCTTGCAATTGCAAGTCTAATATTTTCTGACAGCCCTAACTCCAACAGTTCTATTACTAACGAACACTTACTAACTGATGCTATGAACATCTCATACTAACAGGACTTACTTACTTACAGTTCCTCGCACGGTCCTATTCGGCGACATTGGTTGGTGGACTGCATGTTCGTTTGTCTTTCACATTACATAAAAAAACACAGTAAGAAAATTGTACAAGTGTGTACCCTTGTACCATTTTCTTAACTTTCTTTCGTTGTAACGAAGTACTACGGGTAGGTACTATGAAACTTATTTTTATTTGTATTTTTTTTTTTTTCCTATTTTTTTAAGTCGAACCGAACGAACATGCAATAGCTTAACAGACCTCGAGCACAAGATCCATAATCGCTTACAGATGCGTTTTTACTCTTGAAGATAAGTCGTCTACCGTATAAGCACAACATCTACATACACATTAAGACCGAGCAGCAATTACGTTTTTACTATTAAAAATGTAACTGTCTAACATCTCTTAAAAGATACAACAATGAGCGGACTTAATGCCTTATGGCACTCTCTACCAGTCAACCCTGGGTAGAAGAGGAAAAGTTGTGGTAGGTGCAAACTCATAATAATATGATGTCTATAAATTATTTGAATGTTTTTGTTAGAAACGTCATTTCCGAGCAGACATAGAATAAACTTATTACTAACGGATGTTGATTTAAATATCAGCATGTCGTTAAGCAGCATAATCGATTTGCTAATGGGATGAACTCGTCATTACGAGCCGTTTGTTACCGAGTTATCCACATTTCTGATAATAACTGTCTGATAGTAACTGTTTCATAATAACAGTTATATAATGTATAATACATACGATTGTATATTGCCAGATAAATTATGTATCTATGGGATAAATTCAGTAATATTGTTAATGCAATTATCTATATTTCTAACCCAACTGCAACAACTGTAAATAAGTAGTCTTTTTTTGGATACTGACAGCATTAATATGCATACTTATTAACATAACTCTTTTAAGAATCACTAAAAGTAGCGATTTTAAATGAAATATTATAATAATGTTGACGATTGAAGCTTTCTGTAAATTCTATCATGGGGTAGACTGGGGACAACAGTCATAAAAAAAAATTGCGGTTTTACTGTTAAAAGTGACCTATATTACAGGATTACAATTGAATATTATGTATTGTGCCAGTAAGATTATGTTGCTTAGAAATCAGAATATCGCTGGTGTAACAACCGGTCCCCGGTCTACCCTCCATAAGTTTATTTTGTTATCTAGTACGAGTACCTACAGTGTATGTGATGTATAAAGTGACAATGACAGTGTATTATAAAGTGTACCCATATTTCTTTTTAGACTGATTAGTTTCAAGTGCCGTTGACGGACAAAAACTAATTCTCTAAAAAATTCAAATCATCGTAAAAATAATCTGAAATATAAACAATCAAATCCAATCATAATGAAGTCTCTAAAACGTACCTACCAGTCTACTGAGGCTAATATTGAATGTATTTAGAAAATGTAAATACATGTACGATAAATAATTATGGACAAGGGTTTATCCCTAACTAAGGAGATCGAATATGGACATGGCAATTGAAAAAAAAAAGTTAACTTTGAAGAGAGAAGGTAAGTGTGAGAATGAGAATCAAATGAAATTGTTGGAACTACAATTTCCATCAGTTGTGACAAAGTTCTATCTTATAAGGTATTTTATGGCATAAATAACTTTAATGTATTTAACGCCATTTTAGTCAACGTTATGGACTATCATCAGCTTCGCAATTTAGATGATGATAGATGATTGGAGACCGTAAACTTTACCTTGAAAGATAAGAACTAAATATCCCGAAATGCCTGAACAGCAAGGCAATATCTGAGTCGTCGAGAGTCCAAGATACTGGTAATGTG
>DWLO01000709.1:0-18266 GCA_018245335.1 Dalla quadristriga | reverse complement strand
CTTGTAAGTGCTGTAGTATTTTTAAGATTTTTTCCACCAATGCCTCTTAAGGCAACCATAATATAATTTTTGACACAAACATTACTGGGGTACTTTTGCTATGATTAAAGAAGCGACACAAGAAACCCATTACACAAATCACCCATCACACAATTGATAATGAATGATAATTGTGACGAAACGCAATGAGTAATGTTATTTTAAACGAATAAGTTTACTAGGCACATAAAAAGTCAATTGAAATTATAAAACTTACTTTTTTGTACAGACACGAATAACGTGGCACCTGAAAGGCATGTGTTACGCCGGAGAAACTAGTATGAGTAAATAAGACAGCAGATAGATGGGAAATATTCGGAAGTTTCGAAAATAATGTAATAAGGCATGCTCTCAGAGTGATTGATTAGTACATTTTCATTATTCACTGATAACATTGCAAAATTATAGAATCTCGTCTTGCCTTTCCGCTAGCTGGCCTGTTCTTTCCCATTCACGTTGCAATAATCACAACAGGAATGGAATATTATGTTGATTTATTTGGACAATTTTGTGCGGGAATAAATTTTTCGTCATATTTGTAGGCCCGGAGCGACCGATGCTAAAAAATTACTCTGAATGGCTGAGGTCGGTACTTCACAGGTGTCCTTAAATTTGGCACAATCCCAGTTCTATCCCAAGGATATCACGACTTTTGCCACACCTCCTTCATTGTTTATAATTTAATCTCCAAACAGGACTCATTTACACTAACAGTCCTAATTTCCGTAGTCCTAATACTAACATAGCATCGGCATCAACGACCCATCACAGGCCCACTACTGTCCACGGGTCTCCTCTCAGAATGCGAAAGGTTAGGTCATAGTCCACCACGATGACAAATACGCATTAGCACACGTCACATGCCTTTGAGAACGTGGAGAACAACTCTCGTGCATGAAGGTGTCTTCCTCCAAGGAACTGTTAGTGTAAGATAGTCCAGTTAGTGTAAGGTGTTAAAAATAATATTAGTTATTAGTATTTATTAGAATAGCCGAGTAGAGCGGTGGCAACCAAGTGGTTAAAACTCCTACTCGAGAGGTCCAGGGTTCGAATCCCAGACGCACCTATGAATTTTTTAGTAATGTGCGTTTTAAGTAATTAAATATCATCTGCTCTGACGGTGAAGTAAAACACCGCAAGGAAACCTGCACGCTTGACAGTTCTCCATAATGTTCTCAAAGACATTCTCAGAGTAAAGGTTGCCAATTCGCACTTGGCCTACTTGCCCAGCTCGCCAGCTAGCCATTGTGGGATGGTAATGGGTTAAAGTGAACTAACCTCAAAGACCTGCAGCTAAGTGTGTGTAAGGTTATTTAAGCAGTAAAGAAACTGCGAGATCTTTTGTGCCGTAACGTTAGAGTTTTTACGGCGAGCCCTGCCGTCGAGTGCGTAATCCCAGCAATTTGTTCCATAGGATAAGGCATGTGTCCGTAATAATACGTGACGTTATTATGTTCGGATTACGGACGTGGAATGACGTCGCACGCAGAAAACTTTATAATTAAGACTTAGATTGGGTTATTTGGCAGAACAAGGAAATTAGTTGTTAATCTTTTTTTGATAACAATACAATTTTAATGTTACGTAAGAAGCCGATGAATAGAGCAGTGTGATGCCCGACAATTATCCGGCGTGGAGATCAGCGCCATGCGTCATACTTGTAACTACCTATATTATATAATTCGGCTTACTTTATTTTTACGTTGAAAATCTGAAAATGGATGCTACTGACACATACTATTATCCTATTTTGCTAATGACCTTGGGTAGACTTGCAGTCATTTTTGATTTTGGAATGTTAAACATTAACTTCAAGACGAATTAGTTGTTCGTATAAATATACTTTCTATTCTATTATAATTCACACGGCTGAGTGCAACCCATGAGTTACGAGTGTTTCCCATAACTGAAGACGCATGGCGTTAATTTGACAAGATGAAACCATCTATAATAATAATATGGTTCAATGCCTACTGTCAATAAATTATAACAGCGCTCAAATTCATTGAAATGTTTATTTAATGAAAGTATTTCAGACGTCTTAACTTTACGATTTGAATTGAATTCAGTTAAGTAAAATATTATTTAATTGGGTTTGACTAATCTAAATTCATAAAATTCGTATTCGAGCTTCGAAGCTCCTCACATTTAAGTGGAGTTTTTACGCCTCACTTTTATCATGTTTTGCATATTTGTTTTTCACGTTCTTTAAACCTAATGGCTTTCAATTAATTATGCATTAATTTTGCCATTGTTTTTGACACTGCTACATGAGACTACTCGACAAATGACTTTCGTTTTTAGGAGAGGCTTTTAGCTCAGCATAGGACTATTATAGGCTGTTGATGATGATGAACCGAGTTAGTCTGAGAATTTTAGAAGTACGACAATACGCTTCGTTTGTTTTTATGACAGTGATTAAATAAACGTGTGTGAAATATATGCGAAACCATTATTACACTAATTGTACACTGTTGAGAAATGTCATCCCTGAATTAATTAGCGCGTCATCCTTTTCGATGATAAAAAAAAAATGCTTTGCACAAAAGCACTATGCCAATCAGCGTAGAGCATTTTCCTACATAAATTGCATACCGTACTTAGTGGTAGGTAACCAGGTAAGTATTTCAACTTATTTCGGTGTACGCTAGCTCTAAGCGGTGAGCGATGTAAGCTGATGTAAGCGCAGAGGGCTTAGCAACTTCGTCTTTGCGGTTGGCAAGGCATCTGCAATTAACTTTAACCAAGAGGTTAAGGTTAGTAAGGATATTTAATACTTGTCTCATTACGAATGATTAGAGACGTAAGTACGTGTGGGATATTTTTTAGGCTGAGTATGGTGTTACTTATTAGATTTCTTACGCTGTGGTCTTAAATGCTGCCCACTGAGTACTAAACCAAATGGTCAATAATGCAGCACGTGAACATGAAAAAGGACTTGAATAATACACTAAGTGTATATTAATGCAATCATGTATATTATTTTAGTCAATTTCAACTCGAAATGTAAATCGTAATAATCGCATTTCACTCAAATGCATTGCAGCTTCAAACTCCTGATTAAGGTAAATTTTAGACTGACAGCAACTATCAAAACCATCGTAAGTAATATTTAGAAATACAAGATGAATTATCTGCTTTTGGTTAACGAAAAATCGTGAGGAAACCTGCTTGCCTTAGAGTTCTCCACAATGTTCTGAAAGGCGTGTGAAGTCTGCCAATCCGCACTTGGTCAGCGTGGTGGACTTATGACCTTACCCTTCTCACCTTGAGAAGAGAGACGTGCTCAATAGTGGGCCGTTGATGGGTTGAATGGATGATAAATACTGTTTGTGTATTATATGCTGTTTGATACTAAGATATTTTTATATTTATGTTTTAATTTTTGCGTTGCCTTACTTCTTTTATCAAAGAGACTCCACCTAAATTAGATTTTAATGCCATCCCGTATCGTATACCTATACGTAATCGATTAATGTACGAGTCACAAATTTAATTTTGACACATGTATATAGAGTGTAAGTATGTATGTAAGTATGTAATGTGAGTGTAAGTTAGAGTGTGAGTGTATATAGAGTATCCCAATCTCTATATATAATTAGGGTATAATAACAGTCCAAATACGGACTGTAATGAACTAATGAACTATAGCCGTCACTGCATTACAATCAAAGACTGACCGTTCAGTAAATCCTCTTCCGTAGTTACGCAAACTGTAAGGACTGAGTTAATTAGCCTGGCCAATAGGCCGCAACCCTGACTGCCAATAGCATTGTAGTCGCGTTGATAAATGTACAAGGAACTTCCTTTAAGTCAATTTAAATTCAAACCAAAAACAGAAATGAAGAAACTTGCCAAGTTTATGTTTGAATGTTATTGCAAAAAGAACCTGACGCCTCATTTTGGTACTGCCAAGTGCAATCAATTCCTTGATGGTATACTTATAAGTAGACGTATCTGTTAGAATAGAATAGAATCTATTTATTTGTCATCGTCACTAAACTTAAAACTTATTATATGACGATTATTATTACAACTACGTGTTGTATCATAATTGCAGTAAAACAGTGAAACAAAGGGACCGTACTCAGCTTAAGCCATAATTGTAAGATGAAGCTATGACACTGATTTTAGTGCAGCCCGTGTGCAGACTAGTTTGGTATGTAATTAGATACAACCATGGCGCGATTTATTAATAATAAAGTAATAAGTAATATTAACTCACATACTTATAACAATGAGATCTTTGTATGTATAGGTACATAATATAGGTATTTAAAACAGTTCATCCGCTTACGCACATGCTACAGTTATTCCGCTACCATGTTTAGTCAACTTTGATTGTTTAGTTTTCTCAATGGTCCGCTTAATCACAGTACGCAAGAAGCAATCTTGAGATTATACTCACAAGACAGATTCTAAAAGCAGTTGAATTCATGTGTTTATGCGTTTATTCCGGTAACAGTTTGAATGCGCATTCTAAGCAATAAAAGTTGAATGGAATACGATGCCTTAGAACTTTTGTACACCCAGTCATGCAACTTTCATCTTGATTGGGATCACGAAACCAATTTTGGCGGAACCACCAAGCTCAGTACAAGTCGGTTGGCCGCATTGACACACGTACGCTTTGTTGAACGTCTGCTTTGTGTTTAGCCTGATTAAGCGAATAGGACTAATTGTAAACAGGACAACTTAATGATGTCTCTTCGTCGATAGTCCTGAAAGTAAAACTTTGACGTCAGCGTACCGGATATTGTTGACATTTGCACCATTCACTGTTATACAGCTGCCTTGAGGCAATACCTCTACAAAGATTAAAGATAATATATAACAGTAAAATTGATATATCGACCTATGCATAGAATAAAGGTAAATGTGTTTATGAAACCAAAACATTTTTATTGTGTTTCTGTCTCTACATAGACCACATGTACCATTATTCGGCTGCTATCTTCGTAATTACATAACTTTTTACATTTTGATTTTACTAGTATAATCTCGTGGTCTATCTAGAGACAGAAATACAATAAAAGTGTTTTGGTTTCATAATCACATATATCTTTATTCTATGCATAGGTCGATATTATACTTAATAATGATAACATGACTATTGTTATCGAACAATATATAGCCTAGGCTATATTAGCGCGGCGTACTTATACTCGTATTACCATTTATCTCACATTAGCACATGCTTAACATAATTGATCGTTTATAAATTACGTCAGTTAGTTTGGCCCGGGTGATAATAAAGCAGTCTCTGATATATGCACAGTTTGCTTTAATGCGACAGTCCTACTGATTTGTTGTAAAGCTTTAACAGTTCATGATCAATATGACCATTTAAAGGGAACAGCTTCTTTTTAGAACTGGATAGGGTCTGACTGCAACCCAATGTGTTAAAGGAGGAGTTAAAGAAAATATTTTTTAAGGCCCACCTTTAAGTACACCCAGTGCACGAAATAACAAAAGTAGTTTTCAGTCTAATAAAAATATAACGCGAAAAGCTTTGTGCTTTCCTCGTCACCTTCTTGAAACATTCATGATGATCAAATGATTATGTTTTGATAAGGATTGTGTAAGTATTATGATATGAAAAAATGCACTTGAGTTACATCCTAGAGTTTTATTAATTTTAAACAGCGCGCGCTTATAAAGGAATTTTATATAGGTAATTATATTTTTTTCCACCGTGGTAGGTACCTTAGAAATGTAACTTGAGGAACCCAAAACTGTTATTAATAAACTCAGCCTATGTTATTCGTGGATAGTGGAGCTATATATTAATAAAATAATTTTAAGAACCGGATCAGTAGTTACCCCTTACCATACAACGTAGGCAAATTGTAAAAAAAATAAATCTGAGAAAATACGTTTTCAAAAAGTAGCCACAGCGCCAGAAGAAGGAGAGTCGTCAATCGCATAGGAAATGCAGGTAGAAAGAAATACTCGTAATACAAAGATTTCAGCCACCTAAAATTATGTACGCGGCAATGGAAAATATAAAAACTCTGCATACTTGACAGTTCACCATAATGTTTTCAAAAACCGTGCATAGACATGGGCCAGTGATAAATTAAGGATGGTTGAAGGCTGAGTAATTATAAAATGGACTTCCACTAATCCTTTCCAGGTTCAGCAATGTATATACCTAGTTCCAATTCTGAACGATAAGGCCGTGGGATCGGCAGGGGATGCCGCTTCGGCTCGCCGGACCGCAAATTTGTCGGAGCCGGCAATGAAATCGGATTACATAGTACGTGGCAAGGGAGCGCTAACGAGCGAGAATACTATTACCCGACGTCAATAGCATCTTCTGATGTGAATTGGATTTGTTACAAACACCATATTTGGCCATAATGGATCTCATATAAGTGAGTACGTTTTTTTGGGTACGTGCACATCCTTTTTATGATTATTTGCAAGTGACTGATTTACTAGTCTTTCTGGGTTCAGTAATATGCATAGAAAGAGTAATTCTGAACGATAAGGGCGTTGATTCGGCTGCGGATGCGGCTTCGGCTCGCCGGACCGCAAATTTGTCGGAGCTGACAATGGAATCAGATTACTGCATAGTCTGCAAAGGAGCGCTAACGAACGAGAATAGGTACTTTTACCTGAAGTCAATAACATCTTGCGATGTGATTGGGTTTTGTTTTAAACACCATATTAGGCGATTATTATATATATATTATTTTAAATTTTTAGTACGAGCACATTTTAGGTAGGTACTTATGATCATTCCGATGTGAATGACGTAGTTGGTTATAGTAAACTACACTTTGAATATTCTATTTCGGTATCAGTAATATACAAAGAAAGAGTAATTCTGAACGATAAGGGCGTGGAATCGGTTGGGGACGTGGCTTCGGCTCGCCGGACCGCAAATTTGCCGGAGCTGGCAATAGAATCGGATTACTGCATAGTACGCGGCAAGGGAGCGCTAACGAGCGAGAATACTATTACCCGACGTCAAAAGCATCTTGCGATGTGATTTGGATTTGTTTCAAACATCAAATTGGCCGAAAGGAATCTGATTTAGGTTCAATATATTTAATGGTTTATTTTTGTATGAGCTTAAAACGCACCATGCAATCATTGAATGGTCAATGATGCAGATCATACATTCCTGCGTACATAATAGATTCAATAAGACTTCAGACAATAATATACTCGTCTAGAGCAGTGCTGAATGATAAGAACGTGAGGCTGGCTGAATGCGGCTTTGGCTCGCTGGACCGCAAATTTGTCGAAGCTGGCAATTCACTTAGAGCTTTATTAACGTAACTTTAGGTTGCTATTATTATGTTTTTAATTTAATTGTTTGTATTGGTACAGTATTTTAGAATACGGTGTTTTCCACCAATCCGTAGCAGCGTGATGGAGAACCTACGCTACGTGTTCCTGTTTTAAAAAAAACTGGGGCCCACCAGTTAGCCGCTAATGAGTTGTAGCTTGGCTTAGCTTAAAAATTACCTATGTTTCAAAAAATAAAAGTTATTACAATACTTTTGCTATGCCAGGATAGGGTAAGATTATGTCGTGAACTGTTTATTTGTTGTAATAAAATTTTGTAAACCATAAAAATTTTCATTTTTCTGAGGTTTAAAATGTAAAATATTGGAAACTATTAACAGTCGAGTGCAGTGTACATTTAAACCTTATAATCTGTTTTCGAATCTCATAACCCTTTGTTTACGTTTGCGCCATTCAGGTTTTATGTCTATACCCCAGGCTACCGATAATTGCCAGTAAAATGGCATAATCAGACGTAAATTTGTGTGAAATATCACATGCAATGTGGTTATGAGTTAATCTCATCAGTAGCGTAGGTGTATAATAAGTTTAATTTTAATTTGATGTAAGGCATATAAAAACCGCAATCTGTTTGAAATTAGCTTATATTATTATTATTATGTAAGCCATCGTTTTAAGTTGCAAGCACATTATAAGTGGAATGAAAATAGTGGGAAAACCAGATTTATAAAGTTAGCTACTAACCTTGCCACAATCTGCGATCAATTTGTAGGATGGTGTCTACTTTTATACCCAAAGCGCCTACCTACTTCCCTGTCTCCCTGCTAAATCGCTTAGCAGTAAAAACCTAGGAAAGTATAGCACTAGGTTGAGTAGGATTTATATTTTTCATGCTACTGTAAGGTATAAGGACACGATGATAATTATGGTAGTGCTCCTACTGGTAGGCGCACAAAAATATAAGTGGTCCTACGAGGAGTGGAGTTTATAGGAAAAAGCCGCGAATTACTTGAGTTACGAACAACGTAATAAATAGTCAACTTGGTATACAACAGAAATAAATAAACATTTTTTTTTTGTTTCGTCTCGTATTCTGTTAAATCGCTATACAAAATGAGTACCTGAATAAATAAACTATCTAAACAAACAAAAGGTGGCAAAAAACGGTGGGCATTTAATCATTACAAATCGTGATCAGTCTCACTCAATCTGGCGCTATGAGACAGCCGTAATCGGCTCCTCGCGTGCGTCCTGACGCTTCAATTAACGGAATGGATAATCCCGGAGCGACAACACGACAAACTTATATTTCATGATTAACGAATCACCAACTTCTCAAGGGCCACGATGGTAGAATTAGCCAGCGCTTTTCATACAGAGCACGATTTGTTTTTGAAGCGATGTATTTGTCTAAAGGTCTAAAGGTCTCTTCATCACCTAGCATCCTAATTTTCAAGAACAATCCTACTATAGTTCTTGAGTTAATGAGGTCTGAAAAGTGTCACTTTTCGCACTGACTCACTCAGTAATCAGAAACCTCGACCACTTCTCCAAATCATAAATCCAATATCAAAGAACGTAACACATTTTCTTTAAACTAAAGAACGTTGTGCATTCCAATAGCTATGACTAAAGGAACTGCTTTGGAACTTGGCATACGTCAAATCTCAACTCTTTTATTAGTGACGCCGAACACCGCGAATGTCGTCTGTATCGAACTTGACCCCTTTTTCACATTCACGTTTTGTTGTGATTTAGTATACATGCGCGTAGCGTTTATTGTCGAAGTAAAGTAAGTGTGGTTTTGTATTGTTTTCTGTGTGTGACCGCCAACCGCAACACAGGGATTTTGGAAAACATTCTGATTTAAAAAAGAAAAGCGATGTTTGCATAAATGTATACATGTTGAAGGTTATCGAAGTTATATCCGACGGACATGTTGCTAATGCGAATATTCTATCTCGCGCTTGGACTGCCAATGCATATTTGATTTGTTTCCGATTCACACAGCGTAAATTCGACTGTACCACAAAAAATATTGGCCGGATCTAAAATGACAACATACCTACGCATTTTTGTACTAAAATGGTTATACGGTATCAAAATTGTGAATTCGTTCCGGAGTGATGGCTTATCCGATTTATTTTTTATTCATTACGCTGTCCTGCGATGTCTTCGCTTAAAGGTTAAAAGTTGCTTTATCAACAGATTGCCAACAATTTTTTTTTAAATTGCCCAGTTTAAGCTTAGAGTAGGTAAATGCAAATTTTATTAGTTCTCAAATCTTCTAAGTATCAACAAAAGTATCAACCCACTATATCAAAATATCGAAAACCGCCGATATCTCGTTCTTTTTTAAAAACGGACCAATCTTAACCTCTTTTCTTTGTCCGACTTGTTTATTGAAGTACAAAATTAAGAATAATCTCTATAATACCTTACATAATGTCTTGGAATAATTGTATTCCCATTCCACGTAAGGAGCTAGCAAAACATGCCATTAACATTTTTCTCGTACAAATCAAATTCGCAGCGAGATACCCGTAGATAGTCACGTTGTGTAAAATCACTGGATTTTCTATTCGCGCCTCAATTGCGTGGAAAAACGAAAAATCAGGAAATCTGTAAGCGGCAAAAACATGAGGAAATCGGTGAGCAGTGTACCGAGCAGTCGATGGCTGCGCTCTAAACAGGAAATGGGAGTGACGCCGACGAAATAGCCTTACGATCTGTTTTGGTCGAGAATAGGAATTAATTTCGCTGGCTCACACATTGGCTTGCGTTCTTATAAGCTCTGCTTTATTTTGTGAGGGAATGACTAAAGGATTTCAATTATACAATGTTAAATAGTTACCACAGCCACATCTATTTCTGACTATCTATTGCTTCAGCAATTGTTTTTAGCAGTTTGTGTGTCGTTCGGAAATATATCAATGGTCACACTTACAAAAGGTGACCATAGAAGAAGAAAAATATACGTCTTCGAGTATCAAACCATTGGGAAAACAGTGAGCAGTGTACCTATCACGATACTACCAGTGGTAGAGTTGGTGGAATTGTGGATCACGCCATTGCTGGTCATACCAGTAGTGTATTTGTTCCAACTAATGTAAAGTATCTTTATTAACAGTTGAGGTTGGTACACCAAATTATATTAATGTGTTTGATCTAAGTACTAATAATGATTATAATCATCTAAGTACTAAACTGACGTGGAATTCATATTACCTACTTACAAAACCATGACTACAACTTTTCAAACGGACGTTTGAACTCTCACTGAAGATGGAATAATGCTTTTGTTTTAATCGCTTGGAAGTGCATTCTCGATGCTTAGATTTTCACACTTCACTACAGTAAAACATTGCCTCAGGAGTGAAACTTCTGCACACGTTCGGTAGTTACTATTACGTTAATGTAGCTCTCGAACAGATAATCTTACTAATATTATAAATGCGAAAATGATAATAGTTTGTTTGATACGCCTTCACGGCTAAGGCATACCACCGAAATTCATAGAGTTTGGTAGGGAGATAGTTTGTGTTACGGAGATGAACATAGGATACTTTTGATCCTGAATAAATCATAAATTTAACGCGAATAAAGTCTCGGGCGACGGCTAGTCCGAAATAAATGCGGTTTTCTTTTGGCTAGTTATTTTAATATGGTTTATAAGCACTACTGGCTGGCTTTGCATTCATAGAATTGGTGAGATTCGGAATGGTCAGAATTTATTTCGAAATATTATAATGAAAAATATTTAGTTGACGTTAAGCAACGTTAAGAAAACATAGCATTTCAACTATAAATAATGTGCTTATCAACAAGAAACAAATACGGTACAGTGTAGCAAATTCGTTTGCTCTCAAGATCCTGACATTATGCAGATGTTTCGCTCTAGACAGAGAGTTTCTTGGCAGGAAGTGAAATGGAACGTAGTGTATTTGTTTAAATTTCTTATAAAATATATTATGCAAGCGAGGAGAGAAACTTTTTGTGAAACAGAACCAAGAACGACAACTTTTCTTATTGTGGAAACTCTAATTAGCCGCAATCTCTAACATTACCTACAGCATTTTGTTTCTAAGATGCATTCTAGTGTCACACATAAAGCGAAGAACTATTCTAATGATATTTGTGTAATGTAATTAATTGTACCAGGCGTTACTTTGCGGAAATCCATTGTTATAAAGCTACGTTTAATCTACTTTACACGTGTTTTGCCCTAAAACAGAGCATCATCAGGGTAAGTAGACTCTACGACGGTCGATCGCAAAGTCATGGTGGTATGTATGGTGGTGTATATTTTCATTGTTGCGTGTGCATGTTTTCCTATGTGAGAGGGAGGGAGGTACTATATGCATGAAAGTATACACCATCATACGTTTTGCTTGCGGATTGTTGCAAATTAGATTAAATGTAGCTTTATATTTGTGTAAAGTTATAAACTATCCAACGCGCATTCAATCCACTATCCACCCTTTATGTTGAAATATTTAAAATGTAAAAAGGTAATTATTAGGCCACATAAAATATTAAAATATTATAACCAAACGGACTTAAATCTTGAATGAAAGAAAATACGCTATTGATCTCTCCTGTCGATAACTGTTACACACGTCACATTAATAAGAATTATTTCGAGCTGGTGTGATTCATGAACATCAAAATATCTTAAGTAGAAATTGGTTTTGCTTGTTTCAGATACTTTTTCATAATATTTAGGAAAAATCAATATGATAAAATATGAGAAAATACTTATCTTTATTTAAATAATATTTTCACAGTCGTCAGGCCCACTGATTTTGTATCTCGTATTCTTAAGCAAATATGGGTAGGCACTCGCTTCAAGCACTCTTTATATGAATAAAATTTACATCCGCCTTGCGTAATTTTCCGACAGAGAACAGACACATGACAGGCGAAGAACAATTTTACGATTAAAAAGCAATTTCAGTTCTAAACATTCTATTAAAAGATTCCTAATTAAAACTATACATTCGTCATATTAGCTGTTCGTTTCGCTCATTTATCGTGGTCAGGTCTGGAAGCCTGGAGCATATTATACCACGCTGCTCCAGTGCGAATTGGTGGAGGGCGGGCTTATTATTAAAAGTTTTATGCACATTTAATTGTATATCCTATATATTAAAAGGGCTCGGCGGACTATCTAAATTGATTTTAGCCTGTTTTATGCCATGTCTAGCTGGCTAAGTTTTCCGCTAAAATACTGCTTTTGTGCTGGTGTTCAACAACATACCTATATCAAGATTTTGTTAGTCTTTGATGTGTGAAAGGTCACGTTTTTTTTAAAGGGAAGTTCTTATTAATATTACCTACTTTGTCCCTGCTCATGCATGAACTGGAGTATGAGTTATGGTATAAATGCAAAGCTATTCATGAATTTGGGCATACAGTTTTGTGGATCCGTTTAGTGCACGGGCCAGATTTGCGTGTGACCATTTTTTTTAAGCTTAACACGCTCAGACTAAAATTATTTTAGTCCGAGTACGTTACTCGTTTAATGTGCGACATCTCTGTGAGCTTCTCAACCTGGCTTTGGATATTTCGTAGAATTCATTTACAAAGTTGGCAGTAGGTAAGTCTCATTAATTTTGAATAGCCTCGACACTTTATTTTAGCGAAATTAAGAGTGGTTCCTCGGGACCTATTCGCGAAGTAAGTACCTACCTGTTTAGCTTACTTTCGTGGTATTCTACTCAGATAACGGTAACTTTATAGATAATTTGTTTTCAATGATTAATTTTAATTTTATTTCGAAGATGGAGCTGAGTTGAACAGCCGTTATCGAATATTTGTTAATACTCACGACTAAGTCAGACTGTAAAGGTAGATAACTGCAATGTGAATATTTGGCACTGAACAGAGAAGTAGCAGTGAACTGAGAAGAGAAGCATCGTCAACCGTTTCAAAAACTTGCATTTGGTTAGATGATTCTTGAGTCTTGGAACACAATTTTCGTCTTCTATAATTCCTCTCGTGACGTAACATAATGATCAAACGCAACGCAACGCAACGGGATGAAACATCAGTTACACTCAAAAATGTATGCTTAAGCCTTCATGAAAGCATGAAATCTAAATCTAAATTAAAACCAAATTCCAATTTTCTTTTCACAGTATAAAATAAAGCTTAAATAAAAATATTACACACCTACACAATACCCACTTTAGATTCTCCATTTAAGTGTAGGAGGATTGAACTTCGATTGATCTCAGCACTTTAAGCAATGGGTTATAATAATATGAAAGTGTTTTCTGTTATATTTTATGAAATGTTAATTTCTTAATTAGGTACAATTATATTCTTTAATATGTATTATATACTCTATATATTATATACTATATAGTATAGTATAATATATATACATGTTCTATTACTATTACTAAGATCACTTATACTAACAGACCCATTCCTATACTTCCTATTTCCTTAAATACAATCGCAGTTTTATTGCAGGTTGATCACCTATGTACAGACAGCTAAATAGTTTGCCACTCACATAAAAAAATGGGATGTCATGTTAACTAAGAGCGATGGATGAGTGATGGATTGAACGTAGGAAACAAAATAGCAACTGCTATTGACAAAACAGGATTGAAATCTGTACAAATCCCCGATACATTATTTGCTACGGCGGCGAAACGAATCAAAATATTCTGAACCGGACAACCAAGCTATAATGGTATTCCACTGGGACGCGATGCAAGCTTAACAGTATTCCCTTTAAACATATTTTAATTTATTCAATAAAATCTCTTTGTCGGCATGCCATCATAACGAACGGAAAATGGAATATTGATGGCATCAAAATTGATTTTAATTCTGTCCTTTAAAATATGCAATTAAGTTTTTTTCTTGAATTTGAATTTTCGACAAGATCGGAGAGGTATTCGACTGTTAATTGAATCAGAAGTAACTGTAAACAATGGAGTATTGGCGCTTAAATTACAGCTTTCAAGTACTGTTGCGATTAATATTGTATGTCTTTACATACAGAACGGGGCTCCATTCTCATCCTCGTTAAAGCACTTAACAGTAAATTATGAAGCATTGTAAGATTTTGCGAGTATACTGTTTTAAACAAAATGTTAATTCAAAGATTAAACAGTAATTGGCGAAAAGTAAGATAACACTAGGCTGTCCACGTATAATACTAGATTGAAGTGTACGTCTTTTGATAAAATTTGCAATCCTTCATTAT
The DNA here is from genome assembly GCA_018245335.1 of Dalla quadristriga. NCBI lineage: Eukaryota > Metazoa > Arthropoda > Insecta > Lepidoptera > Hesperiidae > Dalla > Dalla quadristriga. The sequence continues at coordinate 3,742 of DWLO01000709.1, read as the reverse complement.
GTAAACAGTGTGTCGTAAAATCTTTTCTAAGTGGATGACTACACCCTAAAAGTTGTTAAACTTTGTTTGTTAAATTTTGGACATGGGGTTAAAGATTTTATTGTATACTAGTGAGTAGTGACAAAAAGCTTTGAAGTTTCTAAGGACATTTTGACATGAATTTACACCCCGTAAACATAACCATAAAACTACAGTAGTATTTTATTAAACATGTTCCTCTTAATTCTTAATTTTCATTCAACTCGAAGCTTTACAAGTAAACGCCATTTAGTAAAACAAGAACGTTCACTCAAGTCGACTGCGATGTTGTCACATCGCATATTTTTCACTATATGTTGCAGACGGACACGTCTGTGAAAAACTGTTATCCCAATTACTTTTGCTCATCACAATTTATTGGCAAATTTCGGAGATTTTTCCACAGAGCATTGACATTGGGGTCCTCATAAAAGGTGGAAAAGAAACTCCTTCAGCCTCAATGACGCAATACATACACTATGTTACATACGCTACACTATGTTATACACTTTTGTTAAATATTTCTAGAACGATACAGATTGCTTAACATATTATATTACATCGTCAAAAATGTCTAACAGTATGAAAATATTGTGTACTGATTTCGTAATAGAAAACCTGTATGCAATATTTTCGAGAAAGCTTAACGTAGATAGTAATTTTTGCAAAAAAATGGAGAAAATTGATCATTGGATTGTGCCTACTGCATTTTTTGTTAGACAAAGAAAAAGTATTTGTATTGGATCGATGCGTAAATCTAAATGTTATTTAAGATTTCCGTTAAAAAACGTTATTTCATGGAAACAATTTATAACTTTTGTAACATATTGAGAGAAAATGTTATATAACAAGTATAATGTCCAACGGACACTGGTTTGTGGAAGCACCACTTACAACCAGATGACTCGTTTACCTACCAATTCCAATGCTTATAAAAATCAAGTACGTGGAGCAAAATTTCATATCACTGCTATTGCCTTTCCACCTGAAATACGTGTTTTTTTAGCTATTTATACTATTTAGCTATTTATACACACAGAGTATGTCCGTAGGTAGGTATAACGAACACGAATAAAGCTGTGATATTTCGTTCCATTTAATAAAGTTACGGAATAAGCATGTTCGGCAAATATTACAGACATTTATCATTTTTATGCCGTTTAATTATGTCAGCTTCTAGGTCATTCATCTTGCCGTAAGCTTAATGGAGGATGGATGGATGGATATTAAAATTTAATAGTAAAATGATTCTATAGAAAAATGCTCTCTAGTTCTAATTTCCAGAATAAGCCAGGCACTGTTTAGTGGGGCTCTGTTATTTTCAGATGACCTAAAATAACTATTCTTGCAAGTTGACACCCCCTCACATTATTATTGAAGAGGGAAATTAAAAATTAAAAATGTCACTGAGTGGAGTACTTATGCGGAACAAGCTGAAGTTAACAAAACAAAGTGATCTGTAATGTGGTTTACGTGCACCCTCAACCCGCTTATGTACGAATATGAAAAGACAATCTTCAGTGGAAGTCTTGGGAATTTTGATGCGTCCCGACCTCTGTTTTGCCAAACATATTTTGTAATGTTGCTACTAAAGCCTACAAATCGCTAGGGTTTGTCTCGAGGCAATATAAATACATTGAAATTGGCACGGCGATAAAAACATGATATAACAGCTCCGTTGGAAATACTTTAGAAAGAAACGCAGTTATCTGGAGTCGTCCACATGAGACAATACACAAACTCATGTTGTAGAAGCCCCACAACATTTTTTTAAAGAAGGCTTTAAGGTTTATCGTAATTTTGTGGGTTTCCCATTTTATCTATAGGTATCCTAATTTATTTATAAATAGATACATGGATACGATCCTTGATTGAGTGTTTCTACAATCTCATCACAGATAATCTCCTTTCTAACCTGAAAGTGCTAGAACAAATGTTCACTGAGCATCCAAAAGTGCGGGATTGCAGATTGGTGATTGGTATCAGTCACCACTGATACGCGTGGAGTTCTGGCTTGGGCTATGAGTACCTAACGACTTATTTTGTCACTGTAATTCGCAGAGCTTTCGAAAGATACGTACATACATTATATATGCAGTGTGATAATCTACAATGTTTATATAAATTTAATTTTGTCATCATAAATAACAAATAAATAATAGATATCGGTCATATCCACACTCCATAGACCGTCTGTGGTTGTATCTCAATAACCGATTGCAATGTCGAAGGTCCAAGAATAAAATAATTAAGTATTCCTAGAGGATCCAAATAGTAAGTACTCGCGGTTTTATGAAGTTCGTTGTTTGTAATGTGAGAAGCTTACGAGTCGCAGGATCGTTATATTTACGCTTCGAAGAACGCAGAGAAATACTTGAAACTTGGCAGTCTGGAGTGCATTAAGCTGCATTACATACATAGTTCTACATGGAAACTGATTTTCACGGAGAAGGTAAATGAATACTTAATTGGTATCATGGGATAGTGAGCCTCACGCATCATAATTTAAAGGAATGTACAATATAATGTGCTAATACCTGTTTTTTATGGTTATAGGATAGCAAACGAGCATGCAGCTCCACCCATCCGCTGCCACCCATGACATCTGTGACAAACCTCGAATAGGACTCAAAGGAACTGGGGATGTTAGTCCATTTAGAATGAGATGTTAATAGGAATGTTAGTTGGTCAGTATTCGTTAATATAAGAACTATGGGAGAAAGGACTGTTAGTGACTGTAAGTCCTGTTAGTCGGTGTTAGAAATAGTCCGGTTAGTAGCGGTTAGTAATTGAAATTCTATTAAAAAATTATAGTAATAGAAATAGATTAACAATAAAGGTCAATGAGCCTATAATATCCAGTTTTTGTAAATTCAAAATTTCTATTTTGAACTAAATATGTATTAGTCGAAGTCTTCACTCTAGAAATAGACGTATGATCCGTCTGCTGTCTATATCGCTCCCAGCTGGTGATAGTCCACTGCTGGATCCTGGACCGCCCCAGGCGAATACGGTTCTACCACATGGTAATTATCGAAATTCAGACTGTTACAATAACAAATCCTTGATGTTAAACTTTCAATCATACAAACGCGAACAACTGTACAACTGTAACGATCGGCACAATCATTAGTGCGCGGCTTCTTAAAACAGTAACGGTGCGTCCACATTTGTATCAGAAAGCCATATCATGCCTCAGTATCGTATCCCGTCCATTCATCCGTCTTTAGAGGTCCACTGCTGGACATAGGACTCCCCCAATCGACGCCACTCCGACCGGTCCTGTGCCCTCTGAATCCGTTCATTTCGTTTTAATATTCATAACTCAAACTTGACACCAGCAAATGCATAAGACGTGCGACGCCATATTATTAAAAATAAATAATGCCTAATGGATCTAGTTTCTAGTGAACGTTAAGGTTAAGGTTAGGGATGATTTGTAATTTTCGGTAGACTAATAATATAAACAATAAATATAATAAACGCTTACACACTCACACTCCCGCACTAGGATTCCCTGTGTTGCGGGTGCCGGACCCAAGACCCAAGTACAAATATTTATCTGCCAAATAAATGTTTGCCCCGACCGGTATTTGAACCTGGGACCCACAGTTCGTCAGTCAGGGTCACTAACCAACGCACCACGGAGCCGTTTAAACATTACATTACAACGGTACAAACAAACGGGCTGTAATTAAGGCAACATTTAGCTTAGAACATAGAC
>DWLO01000708.1:0-18274 GCA_018245335.1 Dalla quadristriga | reverse complement strand
GACAACCTTTAGATAGTTGACAGGGAATGCGAATAGCAAACGAGCATGCAGTCCCACCAACCACTGCCGACCATAGACATCCTAAAAAAACCTCGAATAGAACTGTCCGAGGGACTGTACGTAAATTTGTTGGTCCTGTTAGTATTAGATGTTAATAAGAGTATTAGTTGGTAAGTTTTCGTTAGTAATAGGACTGGTGGTGGAAGATAATCCTGTTAGTAAATATTAGTAATTGTTAATATTTGTCTTTACTGTTAATAACAAATGTCTTGTGCTTCGGAAGCCATGTTAAGCTGTCGGTCCCGGTTATCCTTGATAACAGTGGTTAAGCTTTATCGGAGGCCTTCGGGCGGCATTCCCGACACTCGGGTTTACAATAATTAATCCATCCGCGATGGAACAGCGTGGTGGAGTACGCTTCAGGCCTCCTCAGGAGACGTGCGACGCAGTGGGCCAATATGGGTAGCAGCCAAAAAAATTACAGTACACAAAAGTCCATCCATGGGTGGCAATGGATTGTGGGAGTACATGCCCGTTTGCTATTCTCATCTCAAAGTCCTTCAAAAATATTGGGCTTGCTTAATTAAATACCAATCAAGCGAATATGATTTTCTTGAAGGTTTTGGTTTTTGCGATTAATTGGAGAGCAGTTGCAGGTTAAAATGAAATTGACGTTGCGAATAATCATTATTGGTCGTTACAGGAAAGAAATCACCAAGGGTCTACCGCAAAAAGAGCTTTCATTCACACCTATGAAAATGTAAGATTATTATCATTTTGGCATGTGTATTTCATTACTTTTAACACTATCTGAGCCTTTGTAAACATTTATGAACCCTGAAACATGACGACTTGGTGGCGTGTTAGACAGTGTCCCTGTCCGACGAGCCGTGGGTCCCGGGATCGATCCCCGGCCGGGGCAGACATTTATTTAGCAGATAAATGCTCATACTTTGGTTGACGTTAAATTGAGTTGTGTTTCCTGTTTGTCCGCTTTCCGCAACACAGGGAATCCTAGTGCGGGGGGTGTGAATGTGTTTACTTAAAAAAAAAAAATCGTAAATGTACGATGAAAACAAAATAAACTGAATCATATCTTTCTGTATATTTCAGGGGTATCACAGAACGGAAAAGATTCCGGCTGAGCCTTATGGATGCTAGAAGCACTCCAATTATTAAATCTGATTTCGGTTCCCATAAAAACTCTGAGTCGAGTGTCACAAGCGAAGATTTGATAACATCCTCTGAAAATTTGTTCAGTGCTCATGATACGATCGACCTCTCTCCGGATATGAAACAAACAGATAAAGACTATGTGAGAATCTCCAAACAGGAATACGAAGAAATAAAAAGCAGAGTATCAGCCATCGAAAACAGACTGTCTAGAGAGTTTACAGACGTCATACCGCGAGTTCAACCTTTACAACAAGTCCAGAACGTTTACGAACAAACATTAGAAGATGTTGCAATGCTAAATTGCCCGAGTTCGGAACATTTGGCTCGACGATTGAGCAAGGAACTGAAGATACGGCCCAAAGAAGAAGCCAAGATTATAAGGTCTCCGAGCGCTAGGAAAATTGGATCTATTAGACGTCGGTCGAAAGAGAACATCACGAAAATAGTGCGCCATAAATCGTGGAACGCATCAACGCACTCGCATGCTAGCCAGAATATGGACAGATTTTACCCGTATGTAGGACTTAGTAGCAGAGAAAGAACTAGCGCAGCCAACCCTAGCATTTGTGTCACTAAACCTCCACCATCAACAGACGCTTATGTCGCATCTAATAATTCAAGTATCAATGTGTTGGATACGAGCCAAAAGTATCATTCGCGAAAGCGGATCAGTCTTGCGTCCAATTACAATCTAGATAAAACTATTGGCAAACCCCAACCGCGGAGGTCACTGAATGTCACAATGAATAATAGCTGGGATGCTACAGCGTCAGACAGTTCAGTTTTGAATTCCAGCGAAAAATCGAAAACTCCTGGGCAGTTTCATTATCAGAATGTATTGAGCAAAAATTCTTTAAAATCATGCAATCCAGGCCACGCGCAACATAAATGGCGCAACGCCGCTGCCTTTTTTATGGATAAAACGTGTGAATTGGATAGCTGTGGCCTATCTGGAAGACCGTCAGTGAATAAGTTGCGAAAACAAAACGCAGGGGGCGTTCTAGCAAAAGCTAAGCTTTTCGAATCCAGCTCCGACAAGTCCTCGGAACGAAACGATAAAAACAATCACATAGGATTTGCAAGAAAACCAAGACTGAGTCAACAACAAATTAAGTCTAATAAAAATACAGCGCATAGTAAACCTAAAACGCCATGTGACTCAAACGAGTATGGCAATATGAAGTTCAACAGAAATGTTGGAGACTTTTCGTCAGTCAGCTCGAGATCGTATCGGCCACACATCGCACACGGCAAGGAAGACTTCACTAACCCACGACCGAACAGAAAAACCACACCCCCTGTAAAGAAAGTAGTGTCGCCTCAGCCCAACACTTCGACGAAAACACCGCAGTTGCCTGCGTTGAGAAAGCCGTTAAGTACGCAGCGAATCTTGCGGACACCTGCTTGTGCGAGTGACCTTAGAAAACCTAACACTCCCATGAAAGCGATACACATATCTCCTAGAAGACGATCTCCACGTCAGAAACAAAGAGTCAACTAATCATAACTCATCTTCTCGATATAATGTTAAAAGTAATAATAAGATCTGTAATCGATAGGTATTAAAGTATTTGATTAAATTAATCAATCTGTAGTTGTAAATAAAGTAATTACTAAAATAACAATGTATTTTTTGTGTTGCTTCCGTTAAAATAGGGGCAAGTCCACCAGTATTTAAGATGCCTTATATGGATTTTTTTAATGGACTTTCGAGAGACGTACCACCACTCAAGTTCGTTCCACTAGTGCCAGATCCACTGCTGTGGCTATATTTTTTAGTGATTGTAGACTATATACTTAAAGGTATTTTCGTAGTTGTATAGGTTCACTTTGGCGGGAGATGTGTAGCTATCCACTAATTGTCGCTCAACTCAAAAACTCATTGGGGCTTGAAATAGGCAGTTGTGAACTGCTTTATTATTTGCAAAATTCCCGTCGACCCGTCGATCTGTTGCTGCTTGTAAGGAGAAACCAACAAACACTTTCACATTTATAATATCTGTGCGTGTAAAATGATAACATGAATGTTCACTCCAAATCACGTACGTATTTACTCATACGTTGGGCAGTAAAAGGAAATTCTGTAACTCGAAAATATACGTGTAAAGGAAATTTCCAAGGGTAGTTTAGTTATAACAATAAAAATCAGGTTTATAATATTATACGATGTATATCACGGCTTTTACAGTGGTATTATCAGGTATAAACAAAATATCCAGATTTAAATTCAATAAATAAAGATCATACTGACAATTCAATAAATAACAATTTCACATTCAATTATATAAAGCATGGGCGCCATAATAATTTTGCTGTTACAACAATAAGTCTTATTATTTCTGTTCGTGGGATCAACTAAAATATTCTCTTACACATTTAGCGATGATCACAGATTGAGGATTATAAAAAAGCAGATTCAGAACATACCGTGCTGCCATGGAGACGATTTAACAATTCGAAATTTGCAATAGTGATTACTGAGTAATTTAGATTTTCATTATAGCTTATCGCCTAACTTATCACTATCAGCACTCCGGCCGCCGACGCGCGGCTCCCGGTTCCTAACATTGCTTCTCGATCGATATCAATACCACATTTAAATTAACAATAATATAATAAAATATCAATTGTACCTAAGATCTTTTCCAATTAAATACGCGCACATTCGTTCTCAATTTGCATTTTAATATACACTAACGGGATAACGATTACTCCCGAACTATCTACGGCCCCCGGCGACAACCGACGCGACTCCCCCCCTCCACTCCTCTGAGCATAACGTATGTAATCAATAATAATTAAACATACACGTTGTGATCAATAATAAAAATATAATGATACAAATACATTAATAGCTACATTTTCGATTATTGTGTGACATAAATATTTACAAAGCGCACTAGGAGCGCCACGGGGCGCCGCCTGCGCCGCTCGGCCGGCACTCGCTATCGCGTCACAACATCTTTATTAACTAACAACTAAAACGAACGACACCCCGGCGTCAGGAGAGCTAACAATAAATGCTCCAAAATAAAAGGATATCGTCAAAGTTAAAAAAATACTTACAGGATATTATATTACAACGAGCAATCCTGACTCGCGGCCGCTGGACCGAGGCAATCACAACTAAACGATGGACCTTTGACAAGATTATAAACGGAACCCAACACGCCTCCATGATTATGGGATTATGGCATTATAGTAAATATTAATATGATAAACGTCGCTACTGGTACATCTTATTTAACGAAACAATATTATTCTAAATATCGATGTGATCTCTCGAGATAATGGTACGATTACAATTTTGGGAATGCACAATGATTCTACACGATAAAATACATAATAATTATTAAGTACTGATGATAAAATAAAATGCCCCTACACATACAAGTAGCATAACAACGTGCGAAACGTACTCACGTTTTCTAGGAAGTATACAAAGATAGGATACGCAATATCGAACCGGTCAGTGGCTCGACACCATAATCAGCGACTCACGTAGAACGTCCAATACGTAGTTTTAGGTAATAAAAATAATTGTTAATCTAGTATTAGGCGTGTCGCCGGTGATCGGCGCAGTACAGCCTACCCTAACCGCAGTCGGGCGACACTTAAACGTAGAAAAAGACGATCACAAACGATCGACCTCGGAAATGGCGACGATGAAGAACGGACTGCAAGACCTGTATATATCACAATGCGACAGTGTTTAAGAATTAAGAAATATCACACACAGTCTGATACTATTCGATAAACGTCGAATAGATTTTCCGGAGATAAAAAATATTACAAACTTTAAGGAGCTAAGTATAAGCTACGGCGTCGCCATTTCCGTCGGGAGCGTTAGGATTCGAGTGGGAAGTAGTTCAGTGTAGTTTCAGAATACTGTTGGCGAGTTGGCGAGCGGTGAGTGGCGCGGGCGGGCGGCGGGGCGGTCGGCTCAGTTGACCATGAGCGTGTGCGACTCCATGGGCGCGGCGGAGTCGTACAGCGTGTCCGTGTCCTGCGTCGGCTCACCCTGCAGCTGGCACTGGTTCGACAACGTCCCCGCTCCGCAGTCGCAGAAAAATCTGTCGGAACCGATGAAATAAATTTAAGTGTCTGTCTGTGATATTAAAATTAAGTCAATAATTAATATGTAACAAATAAACATCATCAACCGTTTTTTGAATTTTTGTCTGTCTGTCTGCGTCACTTATATACTATTTTACCGTATAGACTTTGTTTTATCTAAAAAACGGCCCTTACCGTTTGTACCCTAAGAACTCCATTTATGACGTTTTAATTTTCTGTATTTCGAAATTTCAAACAATATTCAGTTATATGCCTGCATCTCCATTGTAATTACAATTATGTATGTAAGGTGCAAGATTTGGAGTCTATTCAAAAAATGTTCATGGATATGTATGTTAGCAATGATAGCCGAATGGCTTCTACCCGGCTTGACTTTGGCCCTCTACCCGGTCGAGGCTCGAACCCCATACACACACATGGAGTTATGTGCATCCAACCCGCAGTTGTCCAACATGTTGAACCCTTAAGCCCTTCTTATTCTGAGAGGAGACCCGTGTTCAGTAGTGGATCAGTGATGTACTGTGATGATAATTATGTGTATTACCGGATCGCAATATCGACTGGCGATGGCACTTTAAATACGAAACAAAAGAAAATTTGCTCAGTAATGGAAACATAACAAATAGCAGCACCAGCAACACATAATCTCATTATCTTACTAAAACATACCTATCATGGCGGATGAATTCGACGTCGTGTCCCGAATGGCACGTTTTGATGCAATTGACACAAATGGCATTGCGGTCTGTCGTATTGCAGGTCTGGCATCTGAAAAAAAAATCATTGTGAAGTAATGGGCGATAACAACGAAACGAGACTTCCAGGGCTGTAAAGAAAGTCAATATATGTGTAAAAACAAAAAATATTCAAGTTACAAGAACCTTATAACAAGGACTATATATATCACGTTTCGCATCTCTCTCGCTCGCACATTGTAACATTGGGAATGACTGAAGGCTAGGTATATTTTAAAAAATTGTGCTTCATTATCGTTAACAATAAAATTACAGACATTTTTGTCATTTTACTTGTTATAAGAAATGTTAAGAGATGCGGAACGTGAGATGCCCCTTAGGAGTAAAAACAATTGAGTCACTGTCAATAATCGTATCAATTGTCGTCCCGCTAAAATGTTGTTTGAATTAATATGATGTCTTATAAATTATAACAACATAATAAACCAGCGTGGCAAATTATGACTAACCCTTTCATATTCTTAGGGCAGAGGGCCTAGTTAGTGGATCAGGTTTGACTTGATTCTTGACATGATATAATTGTAACGTAACGAATACTTTGTAGTAGTCAATAGACTACAGAAATAGAATTTGTTAATTACCTATAAAAATCATGCATAGGAAACGAAGTATAGGAAGATATTTTATAGAGGCACTGCCCGCCGCCGACGGCCTTTTCTACCGCGTCTTGATTGCTGAATATTTTGTTGCCCCGCACTAGCGGCGACACACCGGAGGCTAAACATAAACCTGAAAAAGAAAACAGTCGTTAGTTTTAGAAAATGGTATTGTATGTTATGAGTTTCTTCCAACGCTTCTTTTATCAGAGAAAAAATGCCCACTTAGGTACAAAGCAGTGGTAATGTTGATGACAAAACGATACTCATAACATAGCCTTTACATTGGTGTTAATAAATGTTAAATAATAAAAGTTTAGTCAACATCAGTCAATAAATACATACAGGGGGCATAAAAACCATCAGTAAACGTTTTTCTGTACTTAGTTATTTTCATATAAAAACAAAACAAAATTGGACATGAAATTAAGAAGTATATACTAAGCTTTGCATGATTTTGTATTACGGCGACTATATCACCTCTTGTGTGCGAATTTTACTCTTATTTAATTATACATATGGACTTCTGAGAATTCCGGTGATTCCCTCATGTATAAGTATTATTTATGTATTTATAGGCGAAGGCGACAACTAAGTATCAAAAACCCTATAGGTGGTAGACCTAGGGATTTTCTCTATTATAAATATAAAAGTGTGATGTTGGTTCGTCGTCCATTCACTCGGCAACGGAACAAAGAAACGACGGGAGCTTTTCCATAAAAGATAGCTGAAACAACGCAGGGGGAACGCAAGCAAAGCCTAGTATAATCTAATGCGTCCTTGGCTTCGTACATACCTCCAAATCTATTGTTGAATATCTGGTTGTACTCGAGCGTGGCTGTGGCGTTGTTAGTGATCTCGACGCCCGCCGCGAGCCCGTCGAAGATGCGGTTGCGCCGCAGCACCGGGTGACTCTGCGTGGAGATCAGCACGCCCGCCTGCGCGTTGCGGAATATGTCGTTCTCTTCTAACACGCCCTGGAACGTCATACAAGATCGGTGACGATTTGCTGCAAACTGATTGCGCGGAGACACGGCCAAGGGTCATTTGGACAAAGTAGCAACCCGCTTGACACGTAACGTAGTTGTTTTAATCAGACAATTCATTCGTCTAGCATTCTAAATCGAAAGACATCAGACGTGACGCTTGACGCAATCTTGTTTCGTCAATTGATATCCTAGTGTAGCTATGAAAAGTTATCCGCGGTCCATGTCCACTTTGATTGGTGGCCATCGTCCAACCGCGCTTTGATCAGTGTTGTCACGATCTTCCTTCCTTCTCTCTAGTAGTCGTGAATACACGTTAAAGTGCACTTATTCCATGTGGACTTTTGACTGTGTCAACAGGCAAAATTACACAGTTGATCACGCAAACTTAACTAAGCCGTGCAATCGCGGACTGTAGAATCGAATTTCCAGCAATCGTAACCGCGCTTTTAACTTGCGCGAGCTACTGTGTTGCTGTCTTAACGCACGCGTTTTAGGTGACCGCGTGCACAGGTAAGTTAAACTAAATAAATATACAACAGTAAAGTGACCTCACCTTCCCGCCATTAAAAATGCATATACCGCCATCGCGCCCATCAAAAATCTTATTCCTCTTAAGCGTTGGGTTCGAATCAGTCTTGATCCACACGCCGGCCATCGCGTTATCGAATATCTCATTCTGCTCCAACAGCCCTAGGCCTCCGTTGTATACGAGAACGCCCCCGTTCTGCCCGCCCCAGATCTTATTCCCGCGTATCACTGGATTACTACCCGTCCTAATCTGTACCCCTGAGTATAAGTGATTAAATATATCATTGTCTTCTAGTTTTCCATGGCCGTTATCGTAGAAGTATACGCCGACCTGTGAAGTGAATGGTAATCTATTAATTCAAACACATACTTCCTCTTCGTACTTATATTGTAAATGCATTGAATGGATGTATATTACTCAAACACGCACACACTACTAAACAGATTCTTACGCAATTTGGTGTAGAGATAGCTTGAACTCTGGAAAAAGACATAAGCTTTTATTTTTCAAAAATTATCCCTTGGGGGATAGTATTTGGGAGTTTCTATGGTAAAATGAAATTTACGCGGGCGGAGCTACGGGCAGTCTACTTGTTTTTGTTGATGTTTTGGCTACTTCGAGCGCCTTGTTATGTGACTAAACTATGTAAAAATTTGTACACGTTAATCTCAGGATCCTGTCGTTCGCTGTGGCGCCAATTAAGAGATTCCCATGTCCTTTGGTACCTATTTATATATCCTTCGGACTTATAGATAGATGGACAAGCAACATACCTGCTTTCCCGAGTGTATACGATTGCGGCGCAGCACTGGCGTTGATCCAGTCGTGATCCACACTCCTGCGAGTGTGTTGGCGTACACTTCGTTCTCCTCAATCAGTCCTTGGCCCTTCTCGTGGACGTAGATACCCCCGTGTTGACCGTGGTGAATCTTATTGTGCCTCACTATTGGGTCACTGTTTGTGCGGATCTGGAAAGATTTTGCCTCGGTCAGACGGATTGTGGTTTAAACGGCTTTTGATATAATACCAAATGTATCTCATGGCTGCACACCTTCAAATTGAGACTAATAGAGCGTTATTGTCGACTCTATCGTCGCGGGTGTTGACCCGGGTCTTTTGATGATCGGGGCAGTCAGTGGCCAACCCGATTGTCAGAAGTTTTAAAGCTGCGCAAACACCTCCGAAAAAGTTTGAACGTATGCTATGAAAGGACAACAACCGGGACGGACCACTCACCTGTATGCCGGCTAAAGCGTTTCCATAAATATTATTGTGCTCAATCAGTCCGCGGCCCTCTCCGAATATGTACACGCCGCCCTGATGTCCGTTGTAGATCTCGTTGCGGCGAATGGTGGGGTTGCTGTTGGACGTGATCCAGACGCCCGCGAAGTTGTTGGAGTGGATCTTGTTGTCAATGAACTGCCCCAGGCCCGACTCGTGGACGTAGATGCCGCCGGTCTGGCCGTGGTGGATCTCGCAGTGAACTACGGTGGGATTGGCGCCGGCTTTCACCTCGAAACCGGCGATTCTGTTGTTGTGGATGTCGTTTGCCTCAAAGTAACCCTGTGAACAATAGGGTATTGGGTTTTTAGATGTCATAAGCGTACCATTCGGAAACAAGAGATATAGGCAGCGCCTTTTTTTTTATACAATTATAATAAGCTTAACATAATAATAACACATGCAAACATGCCTCTTGATAGCGAGTAATAGTCCCTAAGTACACGAGCATCACCAGTGCAATAGCCAATATTACTATTTGCATCAAATAAATTGCACAGAGAGGATTGTCAGACTACTTCAAAATAGATCACAGTCAAAGTAGATTAGATCAATGTTGACTTTGATACTGGTTGGCACATAACATATTTGACTTGGATCACCTTCAGTCTTCTAGCATTGTCGTCGTCAATTAACATCTAAGTAGATATGAAAAGTTGAATGCGCCAAATCCATCTTGATCGGTCACAATCGTCCAAATGCGCTTTGCTAGTGGTCAAATTTTGTCAAGGGGACTTTGACTGTGTCAACGCAGGTTTAAATAGTAAGTCGTGGTGTGGCGTTATAAATCGTCAACTCACCAGTCCATTTTCAAAGGTGAATATGCCGACGTCGCGGCCGTGGTGTATGTGGTTGCGGCGCATGATGGGGTTGGCAAAGTTCTTCACCCAGATGCCCGCGAGCGCGTTGCGTGAGATCTCATTATCCTGGTAGGCGCCCTGCGCGTAGTCCGTGACGTAGAGGCCGACGTTCTCGCAGTCGCTGATGTCACAGTGCTTTATCACTGGGTTCGCGCCCGCGCCGCTTACGCACACCGCCGCCCCGACTGAGGAACGATATTCCGATGTCAACTGCACGATGTTATTGTGTAAGTGTTAAGTACTATTTTTATGTTTGGTACGGAAAATGTAAGGAAAGCAAAGGAATATCAAGTATTAATTATTCCTATGCAATTATTACTGGACAGGTCAGGTTACCTAAAGGATATTAGCTATATAGATGAACTATGTTACAGAATCAATTCCCATTTGGATTAATCGATCTTTCGAGTCCCAGCTTCCATACACAAAAACCAGTGCTCAAAATGATTAGGCAAAATCAACAAAACTTCTGTTGGCAGTTTCACACTAACACCGCGGACTCACCAACACTGGCGCTGCGTATGATACAATGATCGACGGTGGGTGAGCAGTTGTCGGAGACCTCCAGGCAGTAATGCTTGTGGTGCTGCATGGTGCTGGTAGCGTCCGGCGAGAACTTGAGCGTCATGTGGCCGGCGTACGCGCGGCTGGCGCCCTCCGTGAACGTCAGCGTAGACTCCGCCTCGCGCTCCAGTACCACTGACTCGGCGACGTTGCCCGCCGCGCATCCTGCGACAACAAATACAGTACAATATATTTGAAGGTCAAATTTCTTAAACGCTTGCTGGCTTCGGATGACACGTTAAACCGTCGGTCACGGTTGCTATCATTAAATTACATTCGTAAAGCCTTCGGATGGCCTTGAAAACGCCCGACGACCGGGAATGCCATTAACACCACCAAGGTGCATTGGAACAGCGTGGTGGAGTACGCTCCAAGCCTCTTCGGTTGTGAGGAGACCGTGCCCTGCAGTGGGCCAGTATGAGCCATATTTCAAGGTATAAAATAAATTAACGCTTGCACATTTATACCCCCACACTAGGATTCCCTACAATTCCCTACTAGGGTGGCGGACACACACAGAAAACACCACAATTGAACGCCAAAGACCCGAGTACGAACATTTATTTGACAAATAAATGCCACGCAAATCTACTGACCAATGAGCTGCACATCAGTGTCAATCGCCAGGCACTCCTCCTGGTACAGCCCGGCGTGCACGAACACGAGCTCGGGCGCGGGCAACGCGCACGCCGCCGCGCTGCCCGAAGCGCCCGCGCCCGAACTGCCACTGCCGCCGCTGCTGCTACTGCCGCCGCTTGTTCCGCCCCGTTCTTCAACGTATTCGAGAGCCGCCTGCAAAGAAAGTAGCAGTAAATGACATGAAATAGGACGACGCTTCGCTATTATCAACGGAATGCATTAAGAAAATTCTATAATCGTCGTTTGGACACTTTTAGTGTAGCAAGCATACTGAACACCTGTAGGAAGTAAAATTAATTAATTGTTTATTGCACTGACCCTTATAGTATTAAAATGTTTGATGCGCGAGTCTTTCTTGGGGCGATAGCTGGGCCGCACGTGGATGCCGTAGTAGAGCTGGCGGAAGCTGTCCTTCCACGGGTTCTCCGCGTCGCACTCGTGCGGCGTCACGAACTCGAACTGGCACGGCGCGTGGTGCAGCAGCGGCGAGTCGTACTCGAACACGGACTGGTAGAGGCTTTTCCTGTATCGAGTGAACAATGGGATGTATGCATGAATGATTATTATTGTATAAACGCCGACATTTTTCGCGCGCTCTGGATGACATCACGCGATATGAGAATCGTAACACAGATATACAAACCTACGAAGCTGTTGACATGGAGGACGACGTCACGTTTCGTTCTAAACAACGTTGCTTTTCGTAGTTTTAAATATCGCTCGTCTAAAGTAGCTTATGTCACTCTTCGGGTCATAAACTATGCACTATGCAAAATTGATCCGTTGCTGTCAAGGACAAACCAATAAACACACGTTTGCATTTATTTAGTATGAATAAGATAGCAATATAAAACGACATTAAGATTAAGATATTAAGGTGAAAACTTGGTTGCACACAATGTTTAGCCTGTAAGGAACGAAATATACGAATAAAGTATGTAGTACAGAGACCTAAAAAGTGTCAGTGGCGATGGTGCTGAACTTCTTGTAGACCTGCGCGGCTCGGCAGTGGCCCGCTCAGTAAAATGCGACTGTACGCACAGAGGCACCTCGCATTGAAGGTAATGAGCCATGTACACTGCACAGGGAGTTATACATCACGCACAGAGGCATCACGTATTGAAGGTAATGAGACATGTGCACTGCACAGGGAGTTATTTACTGTACGCACAGAGGCATCTCGTATTGAAGGTAATGAGGAATGTGCACTGCACAGGGAGCTATTTACAGTACAGCAATATAGCTTACCACAGCTCAGTATCATTGGCGATGGTGTTGAACCTCTTGCAGACCTGCGCGACACGGCAGAGGTCCCGCTCAGTAAGATGCGACAGGATGCACAGGAGCACCTCGTCGGGCAGCTCATACTGTAGGTACTGCGACACGTTGCAGACATCCACACCCTGAGAGAGCGATCTGTGTACATAAAGAAATATTGTTTCAGTTTATTAAGATCTCTCTAGTGAAAATCCCACCGATTGTACGTACTATGATTACATTGTTATGTTGCTGCCAGTGTGAAATAAAGGATTGTACCGTAAGTATTGTACCGTATTGTTATTACAAGTTTATCGCAGTACGCAAATATAAACTGGTCGTTTTAGTGGAATTCTTTAAAAATCGTAAATAGTATGTAACAAACCACCACCAAACAACCCTGAGTTGGCCCGCTTTGTTTAGATGGAAAGCCTGTATACGTTTCGCCCTGGGCAGTACCACCCATTTCTTCTGTGAAATTTTCGTTTTTCAACAACTATATTTCGGTCGGAAAAATGTGGTAGCTGGTTACAATAGGATTAACTAACTAATAGTCCCTCGTACAGTCCTTATTCGAGGTTAGATAACAGTTGCCTATGGGCGTCAGTTGACGGTGGAAAACTGTATTGGTAACCTCATCCGAAACATTTAATATAACTCAGGAGTTCCAGGGCTCAAATCCCAGGACTTTCCCTTTACGGAGTTATGTGCATTTGAACCAATTAAATATCACTTGCTTAACGGTGAGGGAAAAAATAGTGAGGAAACCTACACTCCTGAGAGTTCTCCATAATGTTCTCAAAGGCCTGGGAAGTTCCCCAGTACGCAGTTGACCACCGTGGTGGACTACCACCTGGCGGTGTTACGAAGGAACGATAGTCGAGCAAAGCGGCCCTAATTTAAGAACAAAATTAAAATTTATCACCTCATAAATAAGCAAAGGTGATTGATTGCTGGTCACACCGACACACGAAACCTAGCATATAGGAGCTGCACTTAAGTTTGACTATTTCCGAATGCGACTAATGCTAACTGGACCATCACAAAGTTATCCAGGGAGACAGATTAGTGATCACTATCGGATTCATGTCGTGTGTCCGTCCATGTCCATGCCACATGGAATCCTAGTGCACGTGAATAAGATTGCGCAGCCAGTGTTAACCCTACCCATCCCGCGTAGACTATTCATTAATTATTTATTTAATAACTTGTTTGTCACAGAGACATCTCGTATCGTTCTTTTGTTTAACTAATTACAAAAGCAAACAATTTTCAAACTTGCTTATTCTACTCTATTTTAAATTACATTCACATAATATATTGAGCTTTACATTAGGTAAATCCAAGCAAGTGAGAGAGCTATAATGTTATTATGACAAACCACTTGATAACGAGTTTCGCAGCGGTAAATAACCTCATAGTCCGCAGTATTTGTCTCGCTCAACCGATCCCAATATGGTAAAGTATGTACTTGAAAAAACAGAAAGTAATACAACATAACAACGTAGCGTAACTTCATAAGCCAATTTCGGACAACATTCCAGTTTCGAGGCACGTAATTTTCAGATTATTTAAATTTTATTTGAGACAAATTCCTTTCTTTCCCTTCCGTGTGCACGATTCTCCTCTACAAGCGAGAAGTCTTAATTTATCATGGCTGCGTACCATTCTTCACACTTGTAAGAACATTATAAACTCTCAGCTACAAAGTTTCCGAAGTTCATTTCCGTATTTTTGCCTAAAATCCGTTGTGATTAATTAAGAGGACTATCACGCTCCGAATCGAACATTCTAACATTTTCAATGATTATAAGTCACGGTTTTCTTAGAAAAATGAATACATTATCATTGTTGACAATAAGATAACGGACATTTGAGACTTATTTTAATTTTACTATTCCTAGATTATGACACAGAAAAATAACGAGTAAAATTACGAATCGTTTTCGTAACTTCGTAATGAAGGCTTAACAGGACAGAGTGTTTAAAGGTACTTAAACTTTGCCTCCATCGGACACATATCCAACTACCGAGAACGCCCGAGGCCACTTAACAGGATGCATTGATCCTCACTTGAAAATGAAGCGGACGGGTCACGGACCAATCACGGAGGACTATGGAGTTTTCAAATGTCAGTGATTCTATTTCATGTACGTAAATGGTGAGATGGTGAGCTATAGTGAGCGCGCGCTAGAAAATAATCAACACATGCACGAAACATCATTTTAATTTTTATTCACAAAATTGTTTCGACGGATTAAGAAAATGGTTTAGTGCATTTCAGAAATGATCATTTACTATGTTTTAAAAATAATTAAGTGGCACAGAAAATGGAAAATAATTAGTCTACTTCATAATTGTGTTTTCGTTTTATTGTTACTTAGAAAAGAAATGTGTTCAAAAAATAGATTCATAATTCTAATAATATATGAAGAAAAATTAGTGGAATTGAATACACACTATAAAACGTTGTATCACCTGAAGATTTTCGATCTGTTACAAATGTCACAAGCCGCGGGGTTATGTACTAATAACATAAAACACACTTGCCTTCCGGTATTATGAATTTTTGGACATTGCTAGCGAATTAACTCGCCCGGAAATTATTTCTCCGTCATTTAGTTTTAATTGATGCACGCAAGGAACGTAAATATTTACGTCAGTAAGTAACAAGAACCTAGACTTTTTTTATCGAGTATCAAGCGGGACTAGTCTGGTTCTGCCGATAGTCAATTTATGGGTATTCGTAAAGCAATGCACCAGTTGCAGCCGATCTGGTCTTGGTTGAGGTTCATTCTAGATGACCATGAGCTGCTGTGACCATTTAACACCAGGATTGGATAGGATAGCTTATCGTTGGGTGGAGCGAGCAATAGAATAAACGACAAATATGTGTCATTACTGTCATTGAGTATCCATTTGTAAATTTTATTTATTATTTAAAAGTAATTTACCAAATTATCGATCAGTCGTCATGCGACTTGGAAGTCGACTATGACTTGAGTCGCATGCGACGGTACAATTTCTAAAGAGCGATTCAAAAATAGAGTCCCTGTGCCATGTAGGCCGCGAATGGGTTGTAGCCGTTCACAGCTTTCGTATTGAAAGCAACTTCAGCAAATCGCACCCGTAACATTTTACAACATTTTACCTTAATGTAAATGACATGACTTGACTGTGGCGATATATCTGATTGTCCCTATTAAATATTGCAGTTTAATGGGGAGTTTTCATTTTCAACAGTGTTAACGTAGGATAAATCAGTTCTAATTATGAGAATATAAAAATATATCATTTTCTAAATTTCGCATGATTGTTGTTGTTCCGTCAGTTTTCCCTTTGGCAAAGGCTTTTCCTAGAACTCACCAAAATGTTTTGTCCATATCCTTCATTCTCAATGTTATTGTGTCCATTTCCCTTAATTCATCCTCCCATCATTTCATCAGTTTGCCCTTTCTCCTTTTCCCATCACGAGGATACCACATAATGACCTCTTTCATCGGTCTTTTAACCATTTATTTTTCCTGCTTCGGCGGGTGTGACCAGTCGATTTCCATTTTAAATTCCCCACAGTAAAGGTGACATCTGTCCCACATGTCTTCTCTCTTATATCTCACAGTTTGATTTTATCCTTCAGTTTTATGTACAAAATAGTTCTTTCCATTCTATTATTATCGTATTCATTTACAATAAGTGTAAGTAACAGCCATAAAAAAACGTCACTCACGTCCGGGGCCTCTTCCTGGCGGGTAGAGAGCAAGCGCCCGAGGGTCCGGGCTCGTGGTACGCCGGCGGCGACTTGCGGCGCAGGTCGTACGGGCTGTGATGGCCGGCGGTGGTGGCGGGCGCAGCGGCCGGCACGGGCGGGGAGCCGCCGCCGCCGCTGCCGCTGGGGCCCGCGCACGCCGTCGCCGCCATAGCGCTGCCCGTCACGTTGTTCGGGCAGGGGACCGACTCACATGGCTCAGCTGGAACGAACAGAGGGCTGGTCAGAAGTGTCGCTATTGTCGAATTGGCTTGCATAAGCCGGCAACTATGCTATTGTAATAATAAGTTATGGAAATGTCTACAAGATCTTTGTCAAAATATTGTTTTATAATTTGTTTTGTTTGTTATTAATTTTATTAAAGACTACTCGGTAGCTATTGCGTTGGTCAGTTGGTCTGACGAACCGTGGGTCTCAGGTTCGATCCGAGGCCGAAATTTATTTAGCAGATAAATGTTTGTACTCGGGCCTTTGGCGTTAAATTGTGTTAGTTTATTTGTGTCTGCAAACCGTAACACAGGGAATCCTACAGCGGGGGTGTGAGTGTGTAAGCGTTTATTTATTATTATAATGGGCCAACTTGTAAATTACAGATTCTACAGGAAAAGTAAATGAAAATAGCTGTCTTTTTACTTCGATTTGAAACTGTAAAACCAAATAAAGATGCCTTTGGTTAGTATTATAATATAAGATGCCCGTACGACCAAGAGGATTTATTGAGTCTCTTCTAATTGTCACCTAATATAAATTCTACTTTATATAAGAGAATTACTCTCCCAACTTAAAAATCGTAAGTAGACATTAAAATCAATTGAAAACATAATCTCTTTGTTTATCTGGCTATGGTCACTATGGCTTCTACATTACGAGAAATCATAGCAATTGTTAAACTCAAGACTTATGAGAGGCATGTTTAAATTTTCCAGTGACATGTTTACTTTCAATCTACAAACTAAACGTGCAGGCATTATTTTAAATTTTGATTTGTTGCCAAATTCATGACCTATTTCAGAGGTAAGTAGTATTGTGGTATGAAAATGGGTTGTTTCTTAATTACTGTTCAAAACATAGAGATTTGATGTGACCAACTATAATGCTGTGTATTGCGTGTGTGTGTGTGTTTGCATGTATTCATATAAATACATATAGAAGTCGTGTAATCACTTGTGATTTACACTGCTGTATGCATAATTGAAGCAAGTACACTCTTTAAATTTAGCTCATGCATGAACAAAAAAATTTTCACCATTAATAAGCATAAAAATGTTAAATATTATGATTACATATCAATTTTTAACAGACTCGAGAAAGGAGGAAGTTATATAAATGTTCATCACATATTTTTATTAACTGATCTGAATAGACACGGCAAATTTAGTTTTGATAACTGTGTTACATAGAAATGTAGGTCATCTAAATCAGCTGAGCGAATTTTGTAGAGCAATGGTTACTGAAATAGGCTTTTCCAATAAACTGAATATAGAAATACCTACACCAGGCGATTAGTACTGCTATCAGGAAAAAAGAAGTTACTGATATTATTTCCAAAATTGAGTAGGCTAGATATATATTCAGCATCAGTAAAAAAAACGCATCTACCAGTATTTTTATATTTCACTTAAACATAACACAAAAATAGAAACCTTACTTTCATAAGTTTATTTTATTTCCTACAGCTAATTTCTTGGATTCAAGAACACAATTTTTTTTTCTCAGCTTTGTACTTAAGGTAGAAACATCCTTTTTCTTAATTATGGCAGAGTAACCAGCCACACAAAGGAAATA
>DWLO01000707.1:0-18280 GCA_018245335.1 Dalla quadristriga | reverse complement strand
GGCATAGTGCCCAGAACGCTGGCAGCGTTGCCTCTTTGTATGGCAATACTTATTTTTTGGGAAAACTTGCTACATATATTTATTCTGATGATATTACAACATTATCAAGACGTGGAGCTCATCTGATTGAAATGGAAGGTAAACGAGGGGAAGACCTCAACGGGCACAGTAACTACCTCGTGTTTGGGCTCATATGATTCGTCTTGAAGAGATACACACAAAGGATGTATTTATTCACATGCTCGGTTTATTAGTTATTTTTGGTTATTCTTGTTTTTTAGTTTAAGTTTACAAGCGACACATATTTGAAGTATGTTTTTTTAATACTCAATTTTTGTTCCCAGTGGCGCTCATCGCTACGCGGACTGTGTCAGTCTTTACCAATTAACAAAACGGATGAGTAAAGTGCCGAAACTTCAAGACTGTGCTTCGAAGATTTCGCTAAGCAGTCAGTGTCAGGTTATCATTTTATAACGTCGTTAAGTTTTGTCGGAGGGTCAAGCGCGTTGAGAGTTGGAATTGCTCCCATTCGCCTAATTAAAATTAAGCATTATGATGGATAAATAGGCGCAATACTACCTCCTACATCCTATGTTTCGTAAAGAAAAGTGAACAACCATATTTTTTCATGTAGCTTAGTGGTTTTGCTACAACTTTACCATACCTAATACTAAAACTATTCTTAATTTTAGAATACAACGGAATAAAGCAAGTTATAATTTCTAGTATTCGAAACTTTTGCAAGCAACAACAACACCCATATGTCATGTAGTTTCCGCAGAATTGAGAACAAAAGAACAATGTGAGTAAGTGGTAATTTCTGAATAGAACTCAAAGATTCCGACATTTTTAGGTGCCAAAGTATCTTACAGTTTTTTACAGTTAAGAACTTGATATCTATTTTATGGTCATATCAAAGATCCATATCTTGCCATCCTTACATTCTATCAAAAAGCAAGGTGACTCAGTCCGTAGTTTCTTTACAGCAAGAATAGGTCTAAAATAAAGTAAACAACAATGAAAAATAGTACACAGACTGTGGAAATGTATTTGAAACATTAAAATATCAATCTATGCGGGCACGTGTACAATTTTATAATGCATAGATAAAAAATAATAGATTAGTTGAAGTTTATACATGAGCTTGAACAAGTTCATGAATATGAATATAAATTACGGTCCAAAAATATTGACTAAAGTATCATTATGTTTTGTGTTGGTCTTGCGTACGAACGTACAGCGACAGGGTCGTTACAAAGAACAATGCAAATGTGAATTGAGAATGTTTATTTTAAAACAACAAACGGGAATTCGTTGGAAACGTCCGTCTGTGGTATTATGCGGGTGTGATGCTCTTGCGGTCTTTTAACAATAATAACCAGTATTATACAGTGAAAATGAATTTCGGTGCTGAAAGTTAATCCACTCGAGGCGTTTTAAAACAAATCTCACCTCAATCCATTACCGGCCCACTACTGTCTGAATACAATGAGAAAGAGGTGAATAGGGAATGAAAGTTTTTATGGAAAAACAAATTATACGCGGGTGGAACTACGGGTTAAGTCTAGTTTAAAGTAGTAAGTGTAACACGTTCTATGTGATCGTAAGTGCACGGACATATTCGATTCATAAAAAAATAAGATAGTACATTTTATTTCCTACTCATCTTCCTTGTAAGCCATAATTATATATATA
Organism: Dalla quadristriga; assembly: GCA_018245335.1. Lineage (NCBI taxonomy): Eukaryota > Metazoa > Arthropoda > Insecta > Lepidoptera > Hesperiidae > Dalla > Dalla quadristriga. The sequence goes on along the minus strand of DWLO01000707.1, from coordinate 16,585 downwards.
TGCCTGCAGATTAAAGAAGGTAAATAAGTTTGAAGTACGTTTAATTTAAAAATGTTCACGTAGAGAGTTTGTAGGATTAATGTATTCACGTAAATACTGGATTTATAGGACCCATTTACTTCGCCAGAATAAGAGCTGTTTTGCTTTTAAATGCTTAAGATTTATTTAAATGCAATTGAGAAATAGCGGAAAATATGAAAGTAATTTTATTTAGTCATATTAGAAGTATAATATATATTATATGTATACGAATGCACGTGTATGTAAGCAAATGTCCATGACAAACCCCTTTTAAACGTTGCATTAAAATGAAAGACAGTGTCATTCATAACATCCAAGTGCTGACGATGTTTGGTTTCTATTGCTTATTATTATATTCTGCCTTAGTTTATTACCTAACTTTATTCATTAATTAAGTTTCATCTGAAAATTGCAGCCTGACAACGATATCGTTTTGTCGTCGTAACGAGAGGTCAACTCGCTCCTTATCGAGAAATGGCGCATAAAACACGAGAGCGATTATCGTCACAATGTAATCTTACAACAGTACATGCAAGCATACACATGTATAATCAACAATGTACGTCGTTATAATCACATTCCACACAAATAACAGCTTTAAACTCCTACTGACTTTAAGTATATTTAAGGTTGACAGCTAGGATTAAATATGCCTGAAGTAAATTTTGGTTACAAGCTAAACGGAACTAAATGTGTAACAATAACATTGTTTTAGCAAAAAGCGGCAATAAGAAAAGTAAAACAAACATTAGGTGTAATTCGTAGTACTTTTGTTATTGAGGAACCTGCCGAGTTGGTGTAGTAGAATCTGTACGGTGCTCCCAAGGGTACTGGTGGGTACAACCAATCCTATTCAAAGTTAGTCACAGATTGTGCTAGCTCCGTTTTATATTTTGTCCATTCTGTGGTTTTTTTTATAGTTGAGGGTATTTTGTTATACCCTCCTGTGCTCCTTCAAAAGTAATAGTTATTTTTCCAAAGTTTGTTCTTGTCTTGGGTAGAACTAAATAACTCGCTCGACGCGTGGATCGTTTACGAAATGTTACCTCTTCTCTTATATAAGTATGATCACAAACTCGTACTCCTCTCATGTAACACTGACAGGATCTCTTGGGCAGTCTAATGGACAGACCCACAATTGGAGAAGACTCCATTAGGCTTTTAGGCTTTTCTAATTAGCTGAAGAATAGATTGAGCCCAAGATTAGCTGACAACGGCTATCGACTATTTTATACAACAGACACGCACGCACCAGGAATTACTGTTTGGCAAAAGGCTCTAAGCAAGCGCTCTTGATAAATTGCCACTAAGTAAGTAACAACCTCTATCAACCTAATTTGCGTGATTACTTAAGTATGGTTCAACACACGCAAAGCCGTTACTTTTTGTACTTCAGTGGAGTGTAACACCTTTGCCTTCCTTATCTGATATACTTTTATTTTGGCAAGACAAGTATCCCATCATAAGCCTAAATGTGTAAAACGGGCCTTGTCGAAGTCCCTTCGAAAATAGTTGCCTATCAAAGTAGTGATATATAGACATAATATCTTCCACGTTACTCTGAAATGTGCCCCATTCAGAAAAACGCGAAGTGTTGGCCCGTTTTTTACCGTTTTTTGTTTAGGATATCAAAATTTTTTTCTGGCTTCAGCGCCGTAGATACGTCCTGTCTTTTTATTTCAAAATACAGGGGTACAATTTAGTTGAAACATGGCTTTTTTCACATCCGTGTGCTCAGATTTAAGGAAATTTCATGTTTTAGAGTTTTAGTTAAAACTAAGTCTAAAGACCTTTATTTTTTTCACCTCTTTCACCACCACGCAACCAGAAAAGAGAAAATTAAAATATTAATATTTTTCTCATAATTTATACCTAAGTTTTTGCCAAGATTTACGTTTCTATCTACATTGGAAGAACCTTATAATTTTGATAATAAGAGAGTCTGTCAATCAGTTAATCAGTGCGTCAACTATTCTTTTGCTGATTTGACAGGTCTTACAATTAAGGGCTCAATTACAATGTCCTAATCTACAGCTTAATATGTTGAAAATTTCAAATCCCATCTTTAGAGGAAGCAGACATAGTGATTTGGTTCAGGTTTTGTCACTGGAATGCTGGAACTTGGCCTAGCACACTGCCGTGTGCTCGTATGAGTGGCTGGCACCGAAAGCTCAGCCTTTGATTGGAGCTTGTTAACCATAATGCTGATACCTCTAACATTTTTCTTTATATTTTATCTGATATATTATCAACGTTTATGGGACGGGAATTGAAACAGGATTCAGTGTCTGTACTTTTAGCGTTTCGTAAAAATTTACAGTATGGTATATTTATACGGAAAGTCTTTGATCGTTAAAATTATTTGCACTTGCTGCATGAATTATTGTGCCATCCGTCGAAACAGCTAGCTTAATACAGCTTCTCATGCTATATAATTTGGAAATAAAGAAATAAAACACGATATCTAATTTGAATTATTAAGTTAGTGCCTTACGTGGCCAGTCGCTTAACATCAAAATCAAAACTCTTCTCTGGTTTTTGCTTTAGAGAAGGAGCGCACGCTTTTACAATATTGGTCGAGCGTAGTTCTACGTTTTTATGTCTTCATACATGTTTTTATTTTATTTTCAACATGTTCGTACCATAAATGTAAAAGCAATGCCAATGATATAGCGATTACTTTCCCACGCTATTGCTTGTTTAAATCTAAGAACGAACTGATTGAAGAATCCCTCATACTTGAGAGTTCTCTGTTATGTTCCTAAAATAGAGTAGAGCCTGCGAACGCGGCCAGTGTAGAGGACTAGGACCAATTTGAGTAGAAACTATGTCCAGCAATTAAATGCAGGCCATGATACATAATATATTGATTACGTCGTCACCATCCTGCCCAAATTCCGTTTATTCACAAGTTTTATATTGTAGACATTTTTTAACACGCATTTTAGACCAATTTCAAAGAATGTTGGAAATATCTATTTGGACCAAAACAATGTTGCTTGAATATGGTTGAAGGTTGAATTGTCACATCCCAATTAAATAAAACTATGTTCCAGATGCAAGTTTTTCATAGAGATTTGTTGACGTAATCGCTTTTGGCTAAAATCAGCGAAGCTGGACAACGCTTTTGATGCAGATTCGACGGTTCCTTTACATAAAGTTTATTTTGTAGGTCCAACGTGGCGGAACAATTAATACAAATCAGAATTTATCGTGGCGTGCTTTTGTGATGTTTCTGTCGGGTAGCTTTTTATTAAACTTACGATAATTTTATTGTCTTTTTATTTAACATTTGTGATATTTTAGTCAAAGTTTAAGAAAGAGTCCAGCTTGTTGGGATAAAACCAAGCCACAAACAAGAAGGGACAAAAGCAAGATATATTTTTATAAAATATTCAAAAATGTACACATACGAAAGACCGAAAAGTTAGCAATCTTAATTTGGTTATCCGTGACACCCCGGCAGAACCGAATTCGATATATATTTATTGGGTGCCAATGGCGCGTTATCAATCAAATTATCTTGCAATTAACAGTGACAATATATTTACGGTATCAAATATTAGTAACAAAAATATTTTGATTAATTATTTGCTGATCCATAAAATTTCGAAATGGCACATAACATGTATCGACGAAAATGTTATGAACCGCAAATACATAAATATTTAATTTCCAAATTCCTTTTATGAAATTTCATTTTAAATTTAAAATAAGTTACGTACCTCTTTCGGCAGCACGAGCGCGCGATATCGCAACGGACATTACGAGGCGTGTTACACACACCGGTTGCGCGCGGATACTGACGGGGACCGTACCGTTCCGCGTCAAGCTTCGCGTCCTCTGCCTCCAATATGATCTCAGACTTACAGAAGTTACGCTTAGACCCCTGACATCTAACACCGGCGACAACTCTATCACTGAAAATTTGCTATCTATGGCCAACATGAACTATCTTACTGTTTTTAAAATTGAATCGTGTTCCTAAGAAGGAAAAACATCAATAGCGTAAGCGTAGCTCGAAATGTACTGAAACCTCCCAAACATTTCAATTGCCATTAATCGTGGTTATTTATTTACCAATATCTTCTTTGTCTCTTAATATGTGTGTCGTATTAGAGAAAATAAACATTTTTATGCTCCACGTCGAGTTGAGATCAACCCAAGCGGTTTTCTGAGCATAACTCTGCCATTTTTATCGGTAGATAGATTACCTTAAATCATATTGTAAAAAATGTTATAAACTATAACTTAAGTCCTAAGTCTTTTTATAACTGCCTTCAAAGTGTTTCTAAACACCTGACCGACCATTTGAGCAATTTCAAATAAGCACATCTCGCAAAATTTTCATCTTACAGCAAAAGAAACGTACAAATATTTTCTAAATAATAATATTGTGCTTAATAATGTCTCGATTTAGCGTTATGGTTCATGAACGCTAAAAATTTTTTTTTAACAAATTTTACTAGTTTGTGGTGCTGTTTCTCATCATACATTATTATCTCTTGTTTATCATGCAATAGAAAAAAAAAATATATTTTTTTTTTGTCTTGAAGTTTTTTCCCTTTTGTTTTGATAGAAACAAGTTTTTTGATAAGCTTTATGGTTACACGTGTATTGCCTACTTATGTTAGAAAAACGCTTCTAAACGTATTTCTTTTAGCTTAAATTGACGCAAATTTAACTTCTTATCGGAGACTTAAGGTTTTGGTGAAAAGGTTACATTACTTTAAGCTAAAAATTTGTTCCTATACCTATCGAGGTAGAGCGTATAAATTTGGCGTATATTGAGTTATATTACATCTTTTATTTAGAAAAAAAAAGGAAATAATAGAAACACTTGAGTAGTCAACCGTACATTTACTTGCCTACAATATTCATGTATCGTAAATAATAAATTTGAGCGTGGTTATCCTTATTTCACGCTGCAATAAAGCGGCGAGTTGGCTCTTTTTTTTTAATAACCTACCTTTTATCTCGGAAAATTCCTGTGGGATACATAAGGGAAGCCGTAGGCAAAACCTCGTATTTTATAAACGTGATTTTTTTATCCGATACAAACTTACAAACCGATTGTCTTTTGTTATCAATTTTCAATTTATATTATTTTATTGGAGTATGTACTCGGATCTAGAGACTTTATATGAAACGATTAAATCTCATTTTGGTTACAGGTACATTTAAAAAATAAAAATAAATGTAGATATCAGAAATAAAGGGTTAATTAAAAACCTCGAATTTGCTTTGATTTTAAAAGCAGTTTTTTTATTCTGTTACTTAAGATAGAGCTTATTTTAATTGTTTCAGTTTAAATCTGAATCATATTTATATTATTTTTCATAATAATATGTTCTAATGTGTATTATCATAAAATAATCTGTATTCTTTAACTGCTATCCCAATTTCAACACTATCTGAGTTAGAAAAACGCTTAATTAATTACTCGGCAATTTCTAAATAATGCCATCTAATTCAATGCCGCGAATTCGGAGACAGAGAATTTTTGCCCTGGGAAACATCGACTCGGCCATCCCTACACCGACGCATGCGTATAAGGCGTCCAAACGATTGCCGGGTAGACTTACCAAGTTGATTGATTCACGAAGTTGTGCGCAGGTTAACTCACCCGGCACATACCTTAAGTAACGCACTACCAACATTAGTAGGCCTTATCCGCCCCCTTCGATCCCTGTTAGCTAGGGGCGTCACAGGGATCAGTATCAACTAATGCAGGTCAGAATAAGATTGACGCCTTTATCTGGCCACATGGTAAGTGCGCGTCATTTGTTTAAAAATGAAATCGGACCGCCTCTCACACGCTCTGTACTTTAGATGGCTTGAGTTACTAACTAATGAGTTGTTCCAAAGTTTCTCTGGCGCCTACCGATGCGGTGTTTGCGGTGCGGTGTAGCGTGTATTTACTGCCAACTTTATGACGAGATTTAGTTTTATCAGACTAAAACCACGTTCTATCCCTCTGATCTTGCGCTGGCGGTCGGTATTTTCAAATTGTATTAGGAACTTTACTCATGGCCGCCGGCTGTCGACGCGCCTTTTGATACTTGACTTTATGAAAATTTGGACTGTAAGGTTGTTCTGTTGCCCTTTTTTTATGATGTATGATTAGTTAGATTTTTCCGCCACTGCACCCGCGTATAGTGCGATTTTTACGTTCAGCCCTAATTGTACCCCATAATAGTACGATTTCCTTTTTGTACAAAATCTCTAAGGTATTTAAGGAATCTATGTTTTAAATCTCAAAAGCACTCTTGCTACACTATAAAACATACTTTCAATTATACCAAGTTATCTTATTCCACTCTGAACAATCTAATGGATAGATTTCACTTTCTGTTTTCTCGCTAATGTATAGCGTGATCCTCCCCAAAACAATATCTAAAGGTTTCTGTAGCCTACCGACATGGTAAAACTGCTATTTCAATAAAAGTAGGAAAACGGAACCGACAAACAAACATACTACAAATGAAATAAATGTACAAATAAAATAGTCAAACCGAATACAAGTTCTACGACCTTCAATTTGAAATAAAACTAAAGTAAACAAATAGGAACTACCAAGAACAGTAGTTGAAGAAGGAACGTCTTAAAGTGATTAGCAATTAAAATTCTATTAGTACCAACGTAAATCACGATGAGAATGTAGAAGGAGGTGTAGTGGTTTCGGGAAATAGCAAAAATATATTAAAGCTGTTGTAATTTAATTATAAGAAATACATGAATACACAACATAAAAACATATTTAGACTAAGATGACATTTAAAGGGTTATAACAATATTTTAGATCATAAACCTAATGCCTGAATGATTTGCAGCTACGACTTATATCAAAGAGAGAAAACCTCCAACGAAACTGAACTATTACTGATCTGCGTAAATGGCTCTACAACCTTTAATTGCATATTGTAGTCCGACTGATTCAGCGATTGTTAACCGTGTGAACTTGGCAATAAAGTAATAAACGTACGTATTACAATAAACTTCAGTGCCAGCGATTCCCGACACCTTCATTTTGTATTAGAAACAAATTTGAACAGTAATGTTGGTATGTTTACATCTTTTCCAAAAAGCTCCGGTAAATGCGGTTGGATGGTAGAAGTTAAATAAAATGGCGCCAGCGTTGTTGTCACTTGTCATGTTTGGTTAACTCAGTCTAAATTTTTTGTCTATCTATATTTTGTGTTAAGGGATAGTCTCCAACCTAGTCTCGTAGTTTCTGTGATTACCAAAAAGGCTAGGCCAGTGTTATCTTACGTGACAAACTAAACAACTTCTTTTTTTCATGTTATGTGTTGATCCATGTAGTGTGGCAGGTGATTTGATATACAACAATCAAGTGCAACCACGACAAACCTCAAACTCATTTATTTACACACCAGACTGGAATTGTGTTAGATGTATTAATGTTATGTAAGTACAGTTAATAATGGCTCTATGCGCAGATATTTACACGTACTCTATGCCACTCCTGAGGGAAATGAGGCTGAAATATTCATCTCTTGTATAAATATAAATATACTCGCAAACACGACTTTCCTTCGGATACGCTAAATCCTTTAATGGCAATTGTGTCATGACAAGCATACCTGTGACGTACTCGTAGGTGCCGGGCGAACCTATTTCTATGGTACAACATTCTCACATAACCTAACAACATAGATATTTTTTGACTGGTGGAAATAATGGGGCAAACACTCATCACTTACTTTTCCCGAGTTGCTTTTTTAAAACCTCCCACCGAAACGGTTACCCAGATTTAAGGCTTGACCTGTATTTAAGTAACAAAGGGTACACACCGCACTGCTTGTAATTATCGTCTTCATAAAAGAACCTAGTCACCGTTTTTAAAAGGGAAAATTAAGGTTTTATGTTCAAAGGAATAGTGGGTACAAAGAATAAATTTCCAGACGACCATTGTTTTAAATATTATTTTTAATTAGTTTTAACTACATTTACCTACATCAAGCTATCTTTTATCCGCTTCTTTGTCCGTATGAAATTGGGCTGTTGGAGAAATTTGATTGAAGCTGGCAAAAAGTTTGTTGTTATTCATCTGCTTAGACCACTTGAGTGGGACCGCAGGTACTTTTTTATCAGTTAAAACATATTATATTGAATAAAACATGATCCGTTGGAAAACAAAATGTTACTGGTATAATTATTATTATGACCGAGCTAATAAAGCACGTAGGCTCTCGTCGTTGGTTCGGACATGTAAACAGGATGGAGGTGGTTCAGGCAGTGAAGCGAGCGTACTTAGGGACACCGAATGGACGGAGACCCGTCGGGCATTCTAAGTACCAATGGAAAGATGAAGCGTCGAGAACTGCCGGGAAGTAGCGAAGGATAGAAAGCGATGCTCTTTGTATTGGAAGCCAAGAGTTACCTTCAGTCGCTGAACCAGAAGACCTGGTTAATTATTGTTCACTCAAGTATCTAACTCAAGGAAGCGCTCATGGTCGCTTGGTAAGTGTCAGTCGTAAATTGACAAGTTAAGCCACTCCCCTCTGGGCAAAGTGAGTGGCAAAATCTCTTGAGCTTCTGTGCTTCAGTGCCTTGTTGGAGGCCTTTGGGTGGCCTGTAATACTTCTAACACTCGGGTTGGCCACTGGCCCTTCTGTACTGTACCCATAGTGACCCATACTGTTCCTACAATCTAACTAATCTAGCTATAAATATTTTTACAACTTAAATACGTTGATTATGTTAGACTTCGATCTGTTTTCCGCCATTTCACATATTTTTTAGAGGTTAAAACAAATATGGAATGGGGTGATAAAGTTAATAGATTTTCAATGATTGTGATTGACATGACAAAGTTTTATCTCATAGCTCTAATGAAGCTTCATGGTGGTTCGTGGTCAGAAAGGTGCAACGTGGTCATCATCCTGCTTCAGTCATGGTTCGGTGGGGTCAATTATCAAGGAGTCACAAAGCTTCGTTTTTGTGAAAAATTTGTGTAAACATCCGCCAAAGTGTATCAAGACACCGTCTTATATCGTATTGTGAAACGTCTCAGCAGTACACTTTTTAAAAATATACCATGTACTCTCCAACAAAACTCTGCACCTGGTCACAAGGCACGAACTACCCAAGATTGGCTCGAAGCCAACGTTCCGGACTTTATAAGAGCGCTCGTCTAGCCTAGATCTGAACCCCTTGAACTACAAACTATGGTCACTTTTAGATTACATGGCCTGGTCTAAACGACACATTGACATTGAGTCTCTTAAGAAATCTAGAGCAAGCAGTGGCTAAATTTCCCATGGAAACAGTGCGTAATTCCTAAGATTAGAGGCCAGACAGATTAAAGGTCGATATCAAAGTCAAAGATCGGCCCTTTCAAATAGAATTGTTTTGTATTTTTTACCGAGACTTCAATAAATATGTACATATGCGTTTTATTAAGATTACATTATATCACAAAAAAATTATAACATTTTCATTTGTAACAGTACTTACGGCCAGACTAGGTAGGTATAGAAAATTGAACAAATGTATAATAACCGGCATGGGAATAGTACCAGACATATTTGAGGTCGGCATGGACGCCAGACCCGAGCATGCCCATTTGCTACTTTGTTTATTTGCTACCTTCAAAATGTAACAACAAATAGGTCAAAGTACATACGCAACACATTATGTTGCATAATACATAAACGTACTGTGACTACCGAAAAATATAGTGATTTCTGAATGCCAAGTTCAACTAACTTAATATCATCCCACACGCTTTCAAGATTCAGGTTTCATACAACAAAGGAGGATTTATTATTTTCCCGTACCTTTATTTAAAAAGGAATTGCTATATTTAACAGATGAGCAGTGCTCCTTGTGAAAAAACCGTTCTGAGCTCGAAACATTTTCAATGAGCCACTGAATCGAACAACAAAAAAGCGGCCAAGAGTGAGCCAGGTACGAAATCAGGGTTCAGTCCCAAATATTAAATGTAAAGTACGTTTTTATTTCTTTCCCGCATCTTTGCCTGCGCAATATTAGTTTTTCCACGTATATATTTGCACCCAAAAGTCATTTTTGAGGTCTTTCCATCCTTTATAAATGCGCAGAAACACGCCGATTAACTTTATTTCACTGTTTACTTAAACTAAAACTCTTAACTCTTCTCCTGATATTAATATTGTTATAACAGATTGGAACTCTAAAATAACACGCCTCACATAGAAACGTGTGATGTTTTTCCAAAACGTAGAAATACTTCGACTTTCTGCGAGTTAAAAGCTGTGTTGTATTTTCATTGTTTTGTTTTAGAAAGTTACAAAGGTCTTTTATTTAACTTTTTTACAAAATTGTCCCTGCGGGTGGGATTCGAACCTGTGAACTTCTCAAACTGTACTGGTGATGGGCTTTTCCAACCGGTACACCGAGGTGTGTAATCCCTGCGGCGAAATTGTAATTGTGTTGCATTTCGACGGTCAATAATTCCGAAAATTTACTGATTGAATATTCAGACTAGGGGGTAGCACTGTCGTCACGCCAAGACTATTGGATTACGAAATTTCGCCGCAGGAGTTCGGTCAATGACCGGTGATCCTTTCCTATGATAAAATTAAACAAGATTGAATGCTGTAATTTAATAGGTTTTCTATCAGTGGTTTAGTAGAAGTGCTACAAAACATTTTAAGTCACAATAAGTTATTCATCACAATCCATCACCGGCCCACTACTGAGCAGGGATCTTCTCTCAGGATGAGAAGAGTTAGGCCATAGTCCACCACGACGCCCAAGTGCGGATTGGCAGACTTCACACGCCTTTGAGCACATTACGGAGAACTCTCAGGCATGCAGGTTTCCTAATAATGTTTTCCTTACCGTAAGCAGATGATATTTAATTACTTACTAAAATTGTACTGTTTCCAATACTTTCTTGCTAAACATATATTAAGAGTGAATTTGTGGTAATTATGCGATACGTGTTGCTTTAATTTTTTTTATCAAAATCACCATTGTTAAGTTTGTTTTAAAATAACTTTTATGACTTTTGCCTTTACTTTTCGTATACGGAATCCTGAAAATAGAACATAAAGCAGTGATACCGTCATTCACAGGTGTGCATTGTGAGACTGAGTTCTACAATGGTTTCTTCGCAAAACAAGAAAACTATGTGCCGGCTCCTGATTCACGACATGAACAGCCGCAAGAAGCGAGAATTGCGTAAAAAGCGTGAGATTGGATCATTTTCGCGCATACTTGCTCGCTCTGACAGTCGTGGCGCACGCACAAGTGTAAATTTATGAGTAGCTACATCATGGATTTACCATATTTATTTGCGGTAACCGAGGATAACCTATTAGCTCTTATCGTCGTATCATGTTCCGTTTTGCGTAATTGCAAAAACCCGACTGTGACACTCACAATGATGTCGTTTGCGTAGTTTACGCCCGTAGTAAGTCCACACGGCGAATTCTCGCCGTAACAGCGTGAATCTGGAGGTGCCATTATCTAGAACCGCAAGAACGGAAGTCCCGTTTCGCCATAGCTATGACATATCACTTTACACTTGCTTGCACTGTAACATCGTCTATGTTTTGTTTTGTGACTGGTGTATAAAAAACTATTTTATAATTGTATTGTAGTATTGTATGCTCAATTGAACTCATTTTACTTATTACATCATCTGAAATTATTTAAGTAAATTCTAATAAAAACAGCTTCTAAAATTTGTGTCTATTTTCAAAATTATCTATATCTATAACTAGAAGGTATGTTAAAGATTTTTCTTTAAGCAGTCTAGTGTCAAAGAGAGAGTCCGGGTGCCGCTCACCTCAAGTTATGCAGTTAAATGCTCCTCTGGTCGTCCCCAAGTACGCTCGTTTTGCTATCCGAATTTCCCCCATTCTTTCTACATGGCGGAGCCTACGGAGCCGGTGAGCTCTAGCCCCTCCAATAAAATTGGGTTCGCTCAGTTGGTCTTCGAACTACTTGTTCTTTTTCACCCTCCAGCTTCCATACTCTCTTCTGACCGGTACTGCCATTTTTCGTAGCACCTGCCGCTCTGGCCAACACACCTTTACAACCGAAAAGCAAAACGCTGCACTTCGTTTAAATGTGTAGCACAGCGGTTCTTCCACTCACACAGGCTCTACCACAGTAGAAAAAGTAAAGCGCTGGCTGAACTACTTCCTCCACGGGCAGCACTAAAAATCAGCGTCATTGTACCATGGCGGTACCATGACATAAGCTGTTCACTGACATGACATAAGTTTTCATAATGCTGTAATGCCCATTAACTGATTGTACTTACTACACCGTACAATCTGTACAATATGTACTGCATAGTTTAGTTTTATTTTTGTTACAGCATTTTCTTTCTTTTTTTCTTTTTAATAGTCACGTAGAAATTCGCAAAACTATCCCGTTTGTACTAAAAATCATATTGCTAACGGTCAGCTTCGCGAAACCAAGTTTTAGTCTGACAACATGATGATAGCAATTGCTACAAGATTCGCCACTTTAAAACGTGTTACCGAGATAGCGTGAGAGCTATCGCAAAGTGCAGGAATTTTCAACTTCATGCAACTTAAAAAATCATTTCGGATCGTAGCCTTAGATATTACAGGAAAACCACCTCGAATTGCTCGAAAACTGCGTCGATAATATAGTTCGTAAAGTTTTTGTGCTATATAAAAAGCTTTAGCAAAAAAAAAATATTTTGTTCTTCAGATACATAATTATCTCTTAGGTAGGCCACGTATTTGACGTAGAAAGCGGCGTTTTCGACGACAGCGACGAGCGGGGCGACCATACGAAATTGGTTCTCCCTTCTTTTGTTTTATATGACCGCCCGTGTATGGAAATAATATGTACTTAATATATAAACTATAATTAGGCTATACAATAGGTTTATAAAAATAAACTACTCATAACTAAATTAAATCTAAAAAAAACTACCATAAATAAAAAATAATTAAAATAAATGTAAAAAATGTAGCCCCTGTGGAGTGGTGCCCAAGATGCTGGCAGCATTCCCTCGCTGTATAGCTAAACTAATCCGCTGAGCAAGGAAACTGCCAGCTCTTGGATAACCAGTAGTCGATTTTATTTTTTTATTTTAATTTTTTTATTTTACTATGTACTTAAATTTTCAGTAATATATTTCCATTGTTTTATGACAATTTTATGTATCCCTCAAAATTACAAAGTACAAATTTTACACAAAATAACATTATTCTTTCACAGATTTTTTCCATAATACTAGCAACAACAACAGAATTTATAATCCGATAAAATGTAACGCTTTAGTGCCTAGCTATAATTTAATGCGAGAGCTTTGCTATTTTGCCTGGTATGAATAATAAAACGGTTTTAAAAACTCGGTAATACGAGCGCTGTGATTAATCCGATGTAAATAAAATTTCGGAATAGGCTCGTATATTTCGATACAATGGACATTGGGATAATCAATCAGTTTCAAACTCCGGTTATGAGTGTCCATTGACTTTTATTATGCAACAAACGAATAGAAAAAAGGCAATCAAACCTATTTCAAAAGCCTCTCTTCAATCGTGAGCAAGTAGCTCGTTCACAAATAACGATTTTTCGATGTGTGCGTAGAACTAGTGACTATCCATGTGTAGTACACATGTAGAATACTGTAATTGCTACTGCCATTGCCTTACCGTGAATGCTGACGTTCCTAGTACCTAACATCTCATACTAACTGGACTAAGATCCGTGGTCCCTTTTATGGTCCTATTCGAGGTTTGTCACAGATGTGGGCCGGTGATGGGTTGTGATGATGACGATGATGATGATGATTGCTCGCAGACGCAGCAGTTAGAATTGTTCCTACAGCCACATATCCGGCGGACAAAGTCATCTGCGCGCGGCAACGCTCGTCGGCGACGATGCCACGTTTACGCGTAATTTGGCAACATTGTAACATATTATTATGAGTTCTATAGAAAGATGGGTAAGTGCTAATAGTCACGTGTGGATCCAGTGTCCTTCCAGTTTATTTGTGTTTGTTTTGATTCGTTTTTATAATGTTTGACACTGATAAGACAAACAGGTTTATTACTGACCTAACTAGGGAGAGCTTACGCCTTGGCCCGCGTAAATCTCTAAAGATTGATAATTTTAAACAGCGAAAAGGGGTTAAGTCTCTAAGCTCTATAACTAAAAAACCAATTGAGATAAAACAAACAAGTTATACGGTAGGTTAGTGTACCCTCTACAATCCCATAAAATTTCATCAAAATCCATTCAGCGGTTTCGTAGACAAAAAAAAGCGGACAGACAGGCAAACATTCTATAAACTTAAAACAGTTGATTATGTTAAGGTGTCATATAAATTGCATATTCCATTTAATTTTGTTAAGATAAGATAAGATGTGCAGTCACGTGAATGTATATGGAACACTAAATTAAAACAACATTTGAATAAAAATGTTACGAGACATATTGGGGAATAGAGTCACTCCTTACACCCTCGTATATACATACCTGTATAATATTCATTTATTACAGCACAACTGGAGTACGTATGGTACCAGTGCGCTTTCGTCACAGGGATGGAATTCGTCGAGTGATCGTTGACGCTGAATTCAGCTCCCGAATTTCGCTACCATTTTTTTCCGTCAAGTCCTGCGCTTATTAAACGTTAGTGAAGTTTCAGAAATCCGTTTCGACACACGATACTTTTTTATTAAAACCATTTTATTAATTATATCTTTCGCCGCTAAATACAATCAACATTGCTTTTCCACAAAAAGGCGAAGTTCACATCATATTACAAAACATTTAAAAAAACTGGTACTAATAGCTTGTGAAGGCCGTTGTTGTAGCAACGTCTTATTTGTAACCAACTCCTATTTTTTCCATGTCATAGGCCCACTATTCACCTGAGAATGAGAAAAACTAAGTGTAGACAGAGAAATACTTTTTATCATCAGCAAATATTATTGGTGTGGATGTTGAGAGTGTGCTGTTTTATATTAGTAAAGAAACAAGTCTGCTTCGAGACATTACAAAAGAGAATACAATTAATGGTTTCCGTAACTGAGTTGCCTAATTACAAACTTAAAGTGCTCTCCCGTACCTCGTTGAAATAGTTTGAAAGTTACGCCTCAGAAACTCCTTATTCTAGTAAAGAAGTGCTATTATCGTTAAGGTCCGTATATATGAAGCAAGTTTCATACTGTCATGGGAAAATAATCAAATGCAACAATGTTGACCATCTATAAGTACTGCATGAATGATAAAAAAGAAAAAGAACATTATAGCCATACATTATAGAAGATGCCAAATCCCCCGGATTCGATGCCTCGGACATGTAGTGGATGGGAGGATGGGGCAGGGAAGTGAGTGTACTTGGGGACACCGAATGGTCGGAGACCCATGGGGCGCCCCATGTACCGATTGGAGGATGAGGGCATAAAAGACTTGCAGCGACTTAACGTTGAGAACTCTTCTACCAAGTAACTGCAAGAAATACAACTATTAATTGTGCAATGGTTTCGTAAGTAAAATAATTGCATTATATAAATGTATGTATGTATAAGCAACACATTTATTGCAAACAATTTGAGCTCAAGTGTTGTGTTCGCAAAAGCTTTTAGTACTCTGAAGGTTGAAAGCAAGACCAAACTTTTATAACAGAACAACTTGATATTTTCAGTTTCTACACAAAAACTATAATGTACACCAAAATAGAACATAGCTGTACAGAGACCGCAGCAAATGTTAGTAGAACAACATGAGGTTTCGTCAGCATGGGTGGAGTGGTCTTCATGAGAGCTATCTAATAACGACCGAGACCGACTGCGGCGCTCCAAATCACGGAATCATTTATGATCAATTACTAGAAGCGACAACGGTTGATTACAAATTTGAACGTTCTAGAAGTTTTGCACGTAGGCGTAAGTGACTTATCGATATCGCCAACTAATAGTGGTACTTCATACGCCGTATTTTTATTCGTATATTGGTTTGTAGTGTTTAAAAAAAAATGACGTGTTGACTAAACGAGCAAATAAACACAAAATTTACCTTTTCACTCATGCAGCCAAATTAGGGCATTTACAAGCACACAGGCGCTTAATTAATGTTAAGTGCCGTGTGCAAGCCCGTTTATGATTGCATAATAACCAGCGGTGAAACCACAAATATTCCATGTGAAGTGCCACCAATACTCAAAAGTTTCCCAAATCGACTAGTCACTGTCGATAATAGATTGAAAGCACAACAAACACATTGAAAAGTAATTAATCATGGACTTTTTCCTTAACGATCAATTAATATTTTAATGGAAAATTGCTATAATAAATTATATTTTATCCGCTAAAACTTTTTTTACCGCGGTATAAGGGGTAATCGTTGGTTGCGGAAGTGATTATTTTTTGTTTTTAAACACGTGGTTATTGCGCATATTGCGATCCCCTAACCAACCTCTAAATACTTAGGGGTACAATACAATACAATACAAATATTATTTATTGTGCACCAAAAAAAAAATAGAAAAACAGCAAAAACTTAAATTAATAGCTAATAGGATTTGCACAAAAGGCGGTCTTATCACTAAGCAGCG